>NW_019296353.1:0-12177 GCF_000500325.1 Leptinotarsa decemlineata | reverse complement strand
ATGTAAAATTTTTTTTTACTTATTTAGTTTTTAGTTACTAATTTTTATGTACCTTAATGCCACACAGTTGTCGGCGCGATTTAACCATATAGAGGTAGTTGTGAAAAATATGTAATCCGCCATTTTGTAGCTGCTGTTATCTTGAATTTGCATCTTTTTCAAAGTATTCCACTATTCTACTAGTCAAGACCTATCATTTGATACCCACATTGAGGTAATTGTGAAAAATATGTAATCCGCCGTTTTGTAGCTGCGGCCATCTTGGAGTTGAATTGATATAGAATTTATTACATTGTATCGTCATCAAAACTAAATGTGTGTACCAAATATCAGATCAATCTGTCAACAGGAAGGTGGTCAAATTTCAATTACTAAATTTGATCCAAACAAACAAATATACAGGGCAAGGTGAATAAAACCGTTTAAAAAAATAAGAAATATGGAGACACAATTCAGAATAAGAAAATACTTTTTATTAGGACATATAGTTTAGACGAATATTTTAAGTACCAGACCTTTTCAAACTTTGCATAACATAATTTTATTTTTTCAATTGTAAAATGTAATATATTTGGTGACATAATGTGAAATCTATTTTCATTCTATTGACGTCAAAATGTTTTTATTTTTACATTTTATTTTATTCTTCGACACGATATATTTAAGTAAGGGCGACGACATATTCGCTTACGAAGTCGCCATCTATGGGATCAACAGAGAACTCAATCCCTGAATATCAAAGCTATAACGACGCTCCCCGAGGCGATCAGTTTCAAAGCCAAGCCTCGACATCGATCGCCGACGAGATTCGTCCTCTGACATTCACTGCAGCTCTCACTGAAAGATAACTAGTTGAAAACAAGAGCCCAAACACACCGCATATATGAACCAACAACAGATAGCGCTCTTTCAACCTTCCATAGGCCGAACCACAGTTCTCTGTCGATCCCATAGATGGCGTTTTCGTAAGGGCAGATGTCATCGCCTTTACTAACTCAGGCTTGTCATTTAAGGACATTTGAGTTCCAGCAACGCATCTGTGTGCGATCGTTGTCATGATCCCAAAACTGGGTTAGAACCCGCTGTTCCTGCAGAATTATCGCCCGATCAATCTGCTCTCGTCAGCGTTTAAGCTGGCTGAAAAAGTCGTTCTGCAAAGACTCAAGGAAGAAGTTGAGGACTCAAATGTTCTGCCAGACGAACAATTCGGGTTCAGGAGATAACACTCCACTGAGCTACAGGCGCTGAGACTGGTCGAAAACACCATCGCAGAGCTGAATCAAAATCGCAAAGTCCATGTCGTTTTATTAGACATTTCGAAGACCGTGTATGGCACGAAGGCCTTCTGCATAAACTAGTCGCGTTCGATCTGGCGTTCGACCTGCCTCGGGGCCCGATCCGGTGGATTGGGTCTTTCCTGAAAGACAGAACATTTCAGGTTAGAGTAGATGGCTCTTTGTATGACAACAGAGAGATCCTCGCTGGAGTGCCACATGGGGCAGTGCTCTCCCCCACCCTATACTCTCTCTACACGAGTGACTTTCCGAGGTCTGAGCGTGTGAAGATATCTCTCTATGCCGACGACACGGCTATCCTCTCGTCTTCCATGGGTCGGGAGCTCGGGATCGTCTACATGCAACGTACATTGGACGACCTCGAGCGCTGGTACATCGAATGGACGATCCGAGTGAACCCGGACAAGACTCAGGCGATAATCATGNGTATATTATAATTATGATCTTCTGCTTTTATTTTATAAGTATAATCGCCCAAACCAGGTAGATCATTTTTATGCTTTTTAGCAAAGTATCCAGCAATATATTCTAAAGAGTCCTCTGTTATTTCTGGAATATTTATATTTGAAGTTGAAGGAATGTTAGTAGGAAATGTCAGATCTACTAGATGAAAATGAGCTACTGCAATTTGATCCTATTGTCTGCTCTAAAATCGTTTCTGCGTTAATTTCAATTTCCACCTTTTTCATGACTTTTGGAGTAATTTACCTATTCTTCTATTGTCGGTCCTTCAGTATTGACTGCAGCCTGGAGGATGGTAGAATTTTTTCCCTGAATGATCATTCTGATTCGGTAAATTACTTTCAATTGACTAGGATGTTCATTTGGACCACGGCTTCTAATTTGAGAAAATCCATTTTTGAGAGTAAATTCATCCCCTCTTTTGCAGCGACGAATCCATTATTTTTGCAAAGTTGTGGAAACCATATCCTTAGCAATAGGAAAAGAGTGAAATATTACATCAGTAACACCACTTTTCTATAAAGTCAACTGATTGCTTTTGCAAGTTGACATTGCACAAATAAGACCAGGCATTTAACTGAAAATTACAAGGTTATTTAATGGTTAGACAATTATTGCTATTACTTACAAAAATGTGAATATTTCCAATTCTTACCTTAATTTAATTTAAAAATGTTCAAAAAACAGAAAAAAGTTTCACAATGGCAAAAAACAAACCTCAAAACGGAAGAAAATAATAGAGTCTTGTATGGCGTGTACTCGTGTTACACCAGTTTAAAAAATGTCCAAAAGCACAAAAAAATACGACTTTCACAATAACAAACTCAATGTTTCAGAAACCTAATTGGTATAGTTGAATAAAAATTTAATCAAAATAAACAAAAACAATGTAATACTGTCAGAAAATAATCCTCAAAAAATGTTAAAATAACACACAGTCTTATGGCAGCTACTAAAAGTGCCACCATGAAGGGCGGTACCGATGTGTGAGGACATTCATGCTGCCATCCCATGATCAATTATGACCCACTTGTCCTTCTGACAAGCGCCAGTCCTAAAGGTAAGGAAGCCAGGCTCTAACTTGTTCGAAATTAAGATGAAATTGGCCAAGGCATCTGTGGTTCAACCTATGGAGGGTTGATGAATATCGATGGAATCGATGGATTTTTTGAGAAAAATGAAAATGAATTTTTTGAATTGGCCCCGTTCAAAATGTATTCATACCAATATCTACTTTATATTTTGATGTGATTTCTGTATATTTTATGCTTTGTTAATAAGAATACTTTTTTTTATCTCGACAATGAAGTATACCTTAATTGATTCATGTTAATGTGTTAATTCATGTGAACAGTGCAATGAATGTTGAAATTTTATTGTCAGTGAAAAAATCTCCTGAAGATTGTCTAAGATGAATTTCATAGTCACCCTATATTATGTCAACACAGATGAGTGAGGGGTTGGGTTACCCGCTTCGTAGAATGGCATTCCATATTCTATATAAGGTTCAATTAGTGCCTGGAAACCTAGCTCATTAGAACTCACTTTCTCTGCATAACATCTGGAGTACATCTTACTTTTGAATTGTCTGACATATTCAATATGTGATGAAAAATCCAAAACGTTCTGTTTTAAATTTGTTTTGCAATATACAAGTAACATCATCTATTTATTGGAGGTTCATCAAATAATCCGGTCAATCTAGACACTGGAAGGTACATAAATTTACAACAAGCTGCAAACGCGTGTCATCTGTGGGTTTAATGTGACCTCCCAATGAAAGTTGCTGGACCCAAGAAGGTATATTAAAATTACGATCTTCTGCTTTTATTTTATAAGTATAATCGCCCCAAACCAGGTAGATCATTTTTATGCTTTTTAGCAAAGTATCCAGCAATATATTCTAAAGAGTCCTCTGTTATTTCTGGAATATTTATATTTGAAGTTGAAGGAATGTTAGTAGGAAATGTCAGATCTACTAGATGAAAATGAGCTACTGCAATTTGATCCTATTGTCTGCTCTAAAATCGTTTCTGCGTTAATTTCAATTTCCACCTTTTTCATGACTTTTGGAGTAATATATTCTTCTATTGTCGGTTCTTCAGTATTGACTGCAGTCTGGAGGATGGTAGAATTTTTTCCCTGAATGATCATTCTGATTCGGTAAATTACTTCCAATGGACTAGGATGTTCATTTGGAAGTCTATATCTTCCCCAACAACAATAGTTGTATTTGACAAATTAAATTTCTCTATAGCTGTTTCAATAATCAGTACGTCGGCATCGTTATTAGCCTGTTTAACCAATATATTTTCACCAATAAACTTATCCTTCAACATTGAAATGAACCATGATTTGTTGTGAGTATTTGCAAGAAATTTCTGTTGACTGGTAGGAACTGTCTTAAGTTCATCAAATAGAATATCGGAAGATGAAGATGTTGCTAAAGTTCGACGACGTTGTTCTGCAGCTTTAATATTTCTCGGGCAATCATCATAGGCATCAAATACGACCGTAATTCTGGCACCAAATTTGTTTAAAATAATGCTAAATGTTTCTTCACTATTCCACACAACACGATGTAGTAAGTATCCACCGTCAATGATGTATGTCGTATTAGTATTGTTAATTTCAATATTGACCTGTTGGAAACAATTGTAAATGGCAGACTTTTGTGTTTTAGGCATCCTGAGGTCATCAAACAACGATTCCTGAAAATCGCGAAAATCCTATTTTTTTCGAGATTTTTGACCTTTGAACTCGAATAAATTTTTTTCCAGGCATCGCAATCATTCGGAATTTTGAAATTTTATTTTTAACCATGTTTTGAACAATTACACGCATTTGCAGCTTGTAAATTTATGTACCTTCACTCTTATTTTAGTCTAATTTGACCGGACTAAAACAAGCCATTGAATGGTATTGAATTCCTTTTCGAAATATAGAACTAACTCTGCCAGTCGATTTGAATTTCACGCAACCCATTTTTACTCGATTGATAGCGTAATTAACTTTGTTCATAGAAAACTTTGAATACATTTCGGTTTTTTTGTGTATGGTTCTCATTTTCTCTCAATTTTCTCTTCAAAGGTATTTTTGGATGTTTTCAATTCATTTTTATTCATTTTCTCAATTGCTAAATGTAAACTCTGTCTATTTCGTTATTGGATAATGTTTTGGTGCAAGATAAAATCTTTATTACATTCGTTGATTAAGCAATTTCCCGCGTCGAGATTCACTCCGTGTACCGAAGGTTTGCCTATTATCTCGCTCAACGAAAGTTGAATGCCGTTTAGGTACTTCCACGATATGAAATTTTTATGTTTCGTCATTTTGATTAGAATAAGTGGGTTCGTTTTGTTTAATGATAATTGGAGTATGCGAGTAGTGAAATTTTTGTATAATGATTTAATTTTTACTAATTAACTATCAAGAACTAGGTTATACAGGGTGTTTATTAAACATGCGGCAAAAATTCAAGGGACTATCCTTGGATATTTTGTCCTTTGATGATTTTTGATAGGGCGCTTTCTTTCGAAGATACGAAGCGAAAAAGAATTTCAACAATAACAATTTATTACCAAAAATTACATGTAATGTTCCTTAATCTACAAGAACCGTTGAAAATGACTACCCCCCGCTCGGATGGAAGAATCCAATCTTCTCCTCATCGTTTCAAAAACACTAGGATCACTTACAAGACATAATATTCAAATTGAATGTCTGCAGCCGTTTGTAGTAATCGGAATGTTCTTGATAGGTATAGTGCACACCTAAAGTTGACGGCACTCTCAAAGGTCAAAAAAACCAATACATAGAAATGAATCGGTAGTGAAATAGTCCACGTGGACTGTAGAATTGGCGGGTTTTATTGGATAATTTNTTACTTGGTAGGTCCAGTATAATACGCTATACGGCTACGTTGATAATTTTAAAATTACTAAAATTGTTATTGTCGAAATTCTTTTTCGCCCCGTATCTTCCAAACAAAGCGCCTTATCAAAATCATCAAAGGACAAAATATCCTTAGAATAGTCCAAGGAATAGTCCCTTATATTTTTACCGAATGTATAATAAACACTCTGTATAGATTGAAAATTACTGCAGGAGATGCCAAGTAATACTTCGATGGTTGATTCAAATTTTTACAAGCATGGCTACTTTTCTCCATGAGACAAAACTGATATAGAGCAAATCCATAGCTAATCACTTTAGGAATCATTAGAGAGGAATGAGACATGATTAATTAAAACACAATACACTCCGCACCAAGGAATTCAAAACCAAAATCTCATAGTATGAGATCAACTCCAACAAATACTTTGAATTAGTCACGACGTTTATACGGCGTCTTAACAACCGATGTTACTTAAATCAACGTCAATGCATTGTGTAAACAACATTTTCTATAAAAAATATACTGACATTTCATTCTTCTCTGAACATATTTATTTATTCATCAATTTCTACTTAGTCCTCTTCAAAGTAGTTCCCCTCAAATATAATACACTTCTGCAAGCGTTTTTTCCAATTTTTGAAGCAGTTCGAATATGCATTTTTTTGGTAAGTCTTTGATATCTAACCAAAGGCCGTACAAAATAGGAAAGGAAAATAAGTTTCATTTTCGGAAATGTCTTTTATAAAATAAGTTCTTTATATCAACAAGGGTCATTTATTTTGTCATGGCTCATAAATTGCATTGCATGGGGTGGTAAACGTAAAATCATGTCTCCTGTCTTAGACAAATATAAGGGTGGTGATTTCATTCCTCATGAAACAGTTATTATATTACTTCTTCATGAAATAATTATCTATTTATATTTTTTGTTGAAAAGTACAAATGAAAAAACATATTTCTCTATATACACAATAACAAGCAAAATGTCTCAGTGAAATTACAAGTAAAACAAACAAGCCAAATAACATAAAGTGATAAATCATCGTTAAAATTCATCCCGAAACTAACAATTTATATTAACGCCAGTTGGATAATATGAAATAGTGCTTTTCCTAACATGCCCTACGTTTTTGGCTGTTGCGGAAAGTGGAGACAGGAAAGTGTATTTTCCGCTCTAGAGAAATCTTTTTTAACCAAAAATTATTGTACGGTCGGATTAGTACAGTTATACACTTGTGTTAATATATAGTGCTTTTGGAAACATGCCCTACGTTTTTGGCTGTTGCGGAAAGTGGAGACAGGAAAGTGTATTTTCCAGTCGGATTAGTACAGTCATACACTGTGTTAATATTTTATGCTTTTGGAAAAAATCGTTGAAAATTATTGAAAATGGGTAAAATATCTACTTCTTTTAATCAGGACTAGACATTAAGATTGGACAAAATTTACATAAAAAAACTATAATTTTCATTTCTTGTTGGTGAAAAAACGCCACTTGTTGTTATCAACTTTTTTTTAAATAGAAACGGTGGTCTCGTGATACATCGTTCGTCTTTTAATTCTCTAACATTATTTTCATTTTTGAAAATCAGACACCTAAAATCTGTAAAGTATTCAAAATATTTATTATTCACTTTCTGACAATAATGAGATCTGTTTACAATGTTTTAGAGGTAATTTCGATGTTCTAACCAAAAGTTCTCCATCTCTGAATCTAAAATCGAATGTGTATGGTGTCAAATAAACCACAAAAGTAAGATTTGTGGATAATTGGTTTTAAGTAGATATTCTTGAAATTTAAACATTTTCTGTGATACAATCGGCCGATACTTGATGAAAATCCATAACGTATTCAAGAAACACGTGTTGCGGTTTGGTAAACTGTGTAGGTAATGAACATCTCACAATAAAGGGATATGCTTTCATAATATACCAAAGTCAAATTTGTTACTCCAGTGTATAATGATTTCGTTGTCACCCAGTATAATCTTCTCATGCTCAACACTACAAAATTGAACTAATCCAGTAAAATGAAATAGCCGACTTCTCTTTCAGGAATATTTCCACTTGTTTTATAGAACAGACATTTCAAAAATTGCCTCTGAACTCGTTCTATATTGGAAACATAAGTCAGGTGAGATTCTTATTATTCTAGTTTACTCAATACGTAACTATGATATACAGGGTGTCAATTTGAATACGTCCCACCCTTAATGTCTTCCTTCCAGTAAACAAAATGAGGAATCGAAAAAAAAGGTCATTTTTATTATCAAGGGGGACACTTTCAAGGAATATTTGTAGCCCTCGTGGTTCAACCCCTTAGGAGGAGTAGTTATCCTTAGAAATTTAAATGGGAAGGGGGCCAAGTCGTACATCATTTGAATTGGCGTTCAATTCTGCTTCCAATGGTACCTTGACTTATAATTCTTTAATGAGCATTTTCTGAAAAATAGCTTTCTAAACTTACGCGTTTAATTAGAATTTGCCTATTCTGAGATGCATTATTGTATTGACTACTTTTAATAAAAATGTAGGTGGCACCGTTCCAACCCTTGAATGACAGGAGTAAATGTATCACGCGTGGGATTTTTATTTTTTGGTTATTGTCCTGTTACAAAATAAAATATAATCTGCCAGAGAGACATTTCAAACATAAAATCTATTTACGTGTATCTTATAAACTGTTCGAAATGTCCATTTTATGCTAAACAGTAATAAAGTCTGTTTATAAACTCCCCTCTAACTTTACGTTCTGCTGGAAATGTAACAGATCCTACTGCATCCATTTGAGTTTCCAGCTCATGATTTATGAGAGGATCGATAGTCTTTTCAAGCATTTCATGGTATAGATTGCCAGTCAAGTTTTCTTCCAGAAATAATAGACCAATAATGGCATTTCCACGAATACCAGTTCAAACATTAACTTTTTGTGGGTGTTGTGTATGCCTTTCTCGAAAAATATGTGGGGTTTTGTCAATCCAATAGCGGCAATGGGGCATGTTCCTCAATTTGGGTTATTACAGCAAATGCAAGTTTGAACAAAATAAAGCTGAGTTTAATTCATGAGTTTTTCAAATTCACTTCGAAAAGTATTCAAATTGATGTTTCAAATGTTGGGTTTTAATTTTTAAAGGGATTTGTTTCTAATTCACATAATGGCAACAGCGCCTATATCAAGTTAAAATAATTTATACGTACCTAGATATTCTACTTTAAAAAAGGAAAATTATCTTTATAAATCAACAATTAAGGCAAAATATAAATTATAGTTCAATACCACCTCCACAAGCCACATAAACAACAGTTTTGTTATTTATTTATATAGAGGAAGATAGGTTAGGTGCTCAAAATGCCATATGTCACAGAATGTCTCGGAACTCGGAACACAAGTAAACAGAACAGCACGCCTCTGAAATATGTCATCTTTGTTTGTCACATACAGGTAACAGATTCATTGTCCTTTATTAGCTATAACCGATGTTGCCAAATGGTGAAATAGAAATGAATCCCCTTAAATGTTGAATGCATTATTTCATTCTTCTTTTTTAAGTATTTAAATAATTTTTTAAACAAAAGGTTGGAATGATAAGTTTAAAATGCGTTGTTTTAGAGCTCTTTTATGAAAATTACTTGATTTTCGTCAGGAGGAACATTCCTCATTTTGTCTGTTAATATTGCTATTCAGAAAAAATGAACACTCATCGCCGAAACAGATGTTTAATCGAAGATTAGGGATGGTATTGACTCGATGAGATATGATTTCACAAAAATTTATTTTTCTATCATAATCATCCTCGAGGCGCTCTTGAAGAATCTGCATTTTATAAGAATGAAATTTATGCATTTTCAATGCTTTTCTTACAGTCTCGCGTGACATTCCCGTCTGTTCTGATACTGATCGTAAGGAGATCGTAGGCTCTGCAGCAAATGTTACCAAAACTTCAATTTGAGCTGCTTCATTTAGTACTCTGGGGTAATTTTATTTTTATTTGTCACTGAACCAGTTTCGTAAAACTAACTCACCAAATCAAGCACATACCGGTGACTTATATTACAATTTGGATGTTTTTCGTTAAAAAGATATGCCGGCCTTCGTGGGCACTTTCCAATTTTTCCATAAATTACAATCATTTCAGTTCTGTCTTGAATATTGTAAACCATTTTACCATTTTTGTGCACTTATTCAATCACTAAACAGCCCAACAGGTACAACTGTATGCACAATACTACCACATCGTTCAAATTTGCGAACCAATTTTTTGCCTGAAAACAGAAACTTTTTACAGCAGAAGTAGCAGAGAAAGACAGCTATCTGTATACCAGTTCTGGTCAAACCATCAGGGCCGTAGCGAAAAGAAATTCCGGGGGTGAAGGAATCCAAATTTTCTCAACCCCACCAGCAAAATTTCCGAACTTTCGAAAAAATGAAAGCCGAGGGATTAGTTACTACTAGAATATATTAATTTTCTTACTTAGCTATCCAAAGATTGGCTGAATGTTACCCCTCCTGGGGAGTTGAACCACGAGGGCTGCAAATAGTCCTTGAAAGTGTCCCCCTTGACAATAAAATCGACCTGTTTTTTCGATTCCTCATATTGTTTACTGGAAGGAAGATATTAAGGGTGAAAGTTTTCAAATTGACACCCTGTATAGTTGTATTTTATAAATATTCTTAAAGTCTCCACTCTGTCTCACTAAGAACACAGTTATTTTGTCAATTTATGATCAACAATGACGGCCAAGTCATTGATCTCTCTACATATTTTGATATTGCATGTTCAATCGTCTCAAACTTCTTATATTATGAAACGAAGGAACCTTTGGGAATATTTCATTGGAGATGATTAATTATCATGACACCACTGAAAAATTGAATCAATGTTATTCTGTAGATGCAAACAGTCTGATTATTCACTGTCTATTATTGTATTGTTGAATCTTGAGGTTATCGACATAAAATAATTTTGGAAAAACAATAATTCGGGGACGGTGGTCAATAAAGAATAGAAACAGCTGTGGATCAAGATTGGAACCCTGTGGCAACCTTGTTGTGACTAATAGGTCGCATACTGCTTGCTCCTTATTGATTAAGTAGGATTTAAAAATATCATCCATATTAGCAACGAAGCCGAATATTAAATGTATAGATTTTCAACTGCATCTGCCAAAAACTTTGACATACGAGACAAATTGATCATACATGATTTTTCATATTGGATTTTTCATATTGGATTTTTCGATATTAAATTCTTGATATAATTTTTGATGCACACTATACACAATTGTTCCCAATAATTTACAGAAATTACGCAGATTGGATATTTTTCAATGATTTTTTATTCAAGTCGGAACTGCCTTTTCTAGGACTGCACGAATCTTCGTGATATTTCAAGAAGTAGGATACGTTGGTACATTGAAATAATTTGAATAAATGCATCAACGATTTAATTACCGCGTAAACACAAACTTTGAAAACAAAGCTAGGTATATAATCTGGGCCAATCATTAATTCATTTTTAACTTTTTTGCAGCTTTGAAAATATCTTTGTTATATTTCGTGATGGAAATGAAATTCATTCTGAGGTTTACTGAGACAGTATTACCACTCTTCATTGTTTCTGAAGTTCAAATATTTCCTTTTTCATCATCGATAAAATCACAGATTTTTTTAGGTTCGGCCGATATATTGTTTTCAGCTGTCTAAACAAACCACCAATACTCTCTCCCCAGTTGTGTTTTTATTTGAGAACGGAGTACGATGAGTTTCTCTTTTATTCATCTAACCGAAAATATTCATAGGGGTATGCTTTCGCCGTCACTGAGGCTTGGTGAAATTGCCAATGGATGTTATTTTTTCACTACACATTTACTTTGAAGTGTAACAGTAAAACTTTCATTTTTTTAAAATTCGTTGGTTTCGTGGTGGTTGGACTGAATCGAATTATCGTATAGCTTCATTGTTTTAGAATCTGGAATACTTTCCTCACCATTTTTATGAATGCTATATTGCGTCTCTCTTCTTTTGAATTTGTTTTCACATCAACTAGCAATATTTCTGAGAGTGGTTAAGAAAACTATCAATATTTGATAGGCTATAGCAACTCGTCTTGTTCTTGTTTTTTCTGACACCTCAACGGCTTTTTATCTTAGCGCATCTTGCATTACTTTAAGGATCCCGCCTAATCGGCATAATCTCAAGTATCATATATCCTTATGACCTTTTGTTAAGTGTTAATTAAGCTCATTAATTATATTCACACAAAATAAAACTTATTACAAAATCATATTTATATGACACTTTTTCCGAGTGTCTCTATCTTTTGAGTAACTGCCTTTTCTGTAACGTAGTCTAGTTCCCATGTACATATGTTACCCCTATCTTATAACGTTTTTGAGTTATTAGAGGTGGGGAAGAAAAATTTCAAATATTGAAAAATAGAAAACAAAAAATTTATTTAGGAAATTTGAATAACATGATAAGTCATAACAGATGTTCAATATGCCCACCATTATTGTCAATGC
>NW_019296349.1:0-12203 GCF_000500325.1 Leptinotarsa decemlineata | reverse complement strand
GATGGCGCTGTAGAACAATTTTTTGAAAGCACTGTTCTATAACGCTGCGCACGCCTAAGTTCGTTGATTCTGATTCTGTCAAAACATTGGAACAGAAGCGATACAGCAACATAGTACTAATTAGTACTACAACTACCAAATTCTACGCGGGCGAAGCCGCGGGCAACAACTAGTTTAGAATATTACCAATAGTAAATAAAAATTTATTTTTTGAAAACTTGGAAACAACAACTCAAAATTTGAAAACTCATCAATTCTCTTTACAGTATGTCTATTCCAATGATTAAATGAGTCTACACCTCTCGAAAAAATCAATTCATCATTGATTTGTTCACTTCACTATAATTATAAAAAAAACATATGTACACCACTTTTTTTTTCCAGAATAAATGTTGATATTGGACAGATTGCCAATTTATAGACATACTAGCGACCTGCCCCGGAAATTTAAGCCGCGACTGGCGCCCCAATTGGAATGTTTGAAAATCGTTTTTTATTGCACATCTACAACATGAAACAAACCTACATACGAAATTTCAGCCTTCGAAAATATAGCGATACGGAGAAACAGTGATGAAAAGTAATTTCTATATGTTAACGCGCCATTTTTACCCCCACGGGCCCTCCCCAGGTGAAATATTCGTAAATTATTTCTTAGTGCGCATCTAAGACCTAAGAAGCTCCTAGGTATATATCTTTTATCAGAAATTGTTGCCCCAATCGATTTCTCACACGAGTACTTTCATTCAGAAAATTGTCTGAGTAACCTGATTTTGTTGAAAAATATTGACAAATATCTGTCATTTCAAAGTTTTGGGGTGTGTATCATCGGGCGTGGTCCATTTCTGACTTTGCAGCACACCGACTCCTGCATGAAACTCATCAAACCAATTCATTTGTTCAGTCAATCATCAAAATTTGGTTGATTTTGAATATTCACTCGAAAATTTATCACAGAAAAACATTTTTCAATTTGCAACTTTGAGGGCCCGTAACTTGGTAACGAAGGATTTTAGAAACAAAAGTTATATGAAGTAATCTGACCACATCTATACATTCCCGAAAGAAAAGAGGAAGTCCAGGGATACCCTGTAAAATAATAAACAACTACTCTATGAACAAAACGTTCGAAAAGCATGAATAACGAATTGAAGTAACAGAATTTCATTTAAATTCACACAAAATCATCTAATGATTATACTAAACATGTTTCTAGAAATGATATGAAATCTAGAAAGGTTAATGCAGTCAAGCTGCTGGAAAATAATTCCATGAAAATCAAAACATAAATAGATATAGCGTTTCATTTGAAATAATCACTATCATCAGTGACAACAATCAAACAGAAAAACAATTCATTTTATCATGAACTTTTGGGAAAAATGAAACCAATACGGAAAATCAAAGCTATATGGCAATCTATATTAAATGCTCGAATTGATGACCTCTTTGTTGAATGCACATAAGTTGTCGGTCCAGACAATTTCTGTGGCAATTTTCTAGCATAATAGGTGTGATACTAATAAATGCATCTCTTATTTTTTGTTTGAGATGGTCGATATCTGTACTTGGTGTTGAAAAAACGTCATCCTTTATGTATCCCCAGACATAAAAATCTAAAGGAGTAAGATCTAGGGATCGAGCTGGTCAGTTGATTGGTTCATTGTTTCCAATCCATTTTCTTGGGAATATTGCATCTGAATGTTCCCTTACTATTGCTGCATTATGGGGAGGAGTGCCATCCTGTTGAAAATATAGTATTTCATGGCGGATATTCAGTGGCAATTCATCTAAGTAGCCATCGAATTCATTGAATATAAAATGAAGATGCATTTCACTATTCGAATGATCATTGTACAAGAAAGGGCCAAGAATGTTTGTTCTCACAATTCCCAACCAAACATTTATTTCAAACCTTTCTTGGAAATTGGTTTTCCTATGTAAATATTCATTTGTATTATTCCACCTATAATGGATATTTCTGTTAAACCAACCATTGTTGGTGAATTTTGATTCGTTCGTCAATATTTTTTTTTATAAATATATCCAACTTCCCTTTTTCTACGTCTTAACCACTTCGCAAATCGTACTCTCCTTCCGTAATTCCTTTCATTGAGGTGATGATCTTTGCATATCCTCTAGCATTTATATTTGTTTTTTTGTTTTTTTTTTAATAGTGGTGTATTTTACAGAAATCCCCATTTCGTGGTCAATTTCTCGTAAAGAACAATCTTGATTAGCATAATTTTTTCAACTGACCAATCCTAAATTGCACACGTTTGAAATGAATTGGCACATCTGTAGGTATATTAGGGATTAGTGATAGAAATATATTTTCCCCTTGGAATTTGCCATGTAAAATGCTGGCTTCAACAACGTTTCTCATTGATTTTATAATGACTAATCACGTGCCATTTCACAGCCGTGGTGGATTAAATCATGCGGTGGCATGCCATTGAGTCGAAAATCTCTCTATTCTGGTAGAGAGGACAAGACGTGTCTACGTACCGGGAGAATGTGTCATCTGAAGAATGTGTTTCTGTGTAAAGGATATAACGAGGCCGAAATCAACCGAGTCTTATGACTCTTAAATAAGCGGTGTGATGAACCGAATTGGCAGGATCCTCGAAAAATGTGCAGTTAAGGCCATTTTCAAGCCTACAAAAACGATAGAGAATGATTCCAGGTCAGCAAAAGACCCCAGGGATCCATTAAGTACTTCAGAAGTATATCGATTACCATGTATTTGTGGTTCATTCTACATCGAAACCACGAAAAGAAGCTTCATAACGCTCTTGACTAAGCATGAAAGAAGTTGCCACCATGGCCAAACAGTTTAATCAACAGTTGCAAACCAAGCACTCTGAATGGGCAGCCATGACATTACTATAAGGGACTATACAGAGGGGCCATTGTTTCAATCTAAAAGCAATTGATCAAATCCTGCGAAACGTGTTGCGGTTTCGTAAACCTTTTACACTGCAGATCAAAATAAATCTCATTAGTAAGTTTAGATGGCAATTATTCAAACCATTAAATAGCAGATGTGGTCCTTTAGAACGACTGATTAGATCACTAAATATGATACTTGTTTACCTAAATTTTAATCCGACCTCAATATCTTGCATTCAAAAGTTAAGGAAGAGGGGGTACCATATATCTATTATGAACATGATTATATTATTTTGTACATATTTTACTAGATTTTGTATTCTGTTGATAAAGCCCACTTTGATTTCAAATAATATATTCCAACTTTTGGTTATTTTTTTCAAAGTTGTATGCAAAATTGCTCAAAAAATGTACAAACCTTCATCGCAGACTTCACAATTCCATGTGCTTATTCCGTTATTTTTATCTTGTTCTGAACCATAATTTGTCTTCGGATGATTAACCAATTCAGTGGTTGTTGGGAAACTGTCACCACATTTTCTATGTGTGTTCGCTTCATCAATTTCTTTGTTACCATTTACGGAAACTATTACTGAATTTTGATTTGAATTAATTAAAACAATTTTCTCAAGTCCCTCTGAAGAATGTTCTCTGCTTCCAGTTTCGATCGTGCTGTTAACATCTTCAGTATTATCACAGGTTTCTTCTAAATTTTCAACATTTTGCTGAGTTGATGAGATGTGGTGAAGTTGTTTATTATTGAGTTTTGCTAATTCAATAAAGTCCAAAGTATTCTGCAGCTTCTCGATACATTCACAGCATATGTGTTTGAGAAGGTTGTCTACAGGTGATACCTGCAAAAATATGAAATCAACACTATTCGTGAAAAATATATGATGAGGAATTGAAACGCCTATGGATTGAGTGCGGTCAGTTATCGTGAATAATCATATAATAGTCATATAATATATAAAACTATAATATTTCAAGGTGTCAAAGTTCAACATACACTGAAATAATCTTTGATATGATGCATATGTGTTAGAGCCAATAATTACTCATTCTGACGAGCTGAGTATATTCTGATGAATGTTCATGAGTATTTCAAAGTTGTTTTATGTCATGGACCGGTTTGTAGAGAAGGCAGGTGCAATTCATGAAAAGTCATGAGACCTTTCCAACCAATATAAAATAATCATGAAATGATACTGAAGTGATAATTTAAATAAAATCTGTTTTACGTTAACCAGCTGTTGCCCTCCGAGCGACAATCCTCAGAAGTCGAAAAAACTTGTGCGAGCTATGCGAGCAAAAGTGATTAAAATACAGGTGTGTCTGCTTCTTAAGTGTGTCACACTGTATTAGATGATATCGTTGGTGTTGAATACTATAGAAATTAGCCGAAACCTTTCATTGAATATTTTATGGAGGGGCTACTTTTTCAACTTTCTGCTTCTCTATCATTGAACAGAAAATGTGAGAAACTTCCAAAGAGGGGAAGAGAGTAAATGACTACAATGAAATCTTTTGTTGAAGGAATTTTATTGTAATTATTTATTTTCTTAGTTTCTTTACATAGACATTTTTTGTTATTTCCTTTGTTTTTCCCAGAAAGATTTTATTGTAGACAGTTTGTTTCTTCCTTCCTTTGAAAGTTTCTGACGTTTATATTTTCAATGATGGATAAGTAGAAAGCCAATAAGCTTTTTTTCAAAAAAATGGTATAAGAGGTGTTATTCATTGGATAAACATAAAGATCACATTTGATTGGAATACCACATTTGAAAAATGTCATTTGGAAGGGACTCCTGAAGTGAATCAAAATTAGTACTACATAATACATCACAATTTTCTCTCTCTATTTTTATATCCCTTATGGCCACTTGAAATTTGAGGCATGTCCAGGTTTACATGTATTCGATAGTGAACCCAGGTATTCATAATAATAATAATAATAATAATATTTATTCATCCTCAAAGACGTTGACAAACGTATAGGATAGGTCAGTATTAAGCACATAAAAATCACATCAAACGATAAAATTGTANTCGATTCAATTCCAGAAACCGTGCATACGGATGATCTATTGTCGCCAAAATGGTCTGCTAAGCTATTTTCTACCACTGAAGAGGAATAGTCTCCAAATATGTTCGCAACATGATCTCTTTCTGTGATTACTTTATTATTATAGTTGAGAGTAATATCTCTTTGAATTTTTTTTCTGTTCGTTTCTTTGTTAACTAGGTTCCAAACTGTTCTATTTTTATTGTTAGAATTCTTAATTACATTTTCGTAAAAATTCAACTTTGAAGCTTTTATTAATGATTCATAGTCTTTCTTCGCTTTTTTGTATGCAGCACGAGAATCTTCGTTGCCTATATTCTTACATAACCAATGCATACTTTTTAAATCAAGACTGGCCTGTTTTACTTCAGGAGTTATCCAGTTATGTTTGTTACTAGTGGACGATTTGTGTTTTTTGGTCGGACAACATTTATCAATAGCATCACTTATAATATTCATGAAAGCCAGAAAGCTCTCATCTATATCAGTTTTGTTATATATTACATCAAAACTGGTTTTGGACAATGTCGAGGAGAGTTGTTTCAAGTTATGCTCTGATACATCTCTATATCTACATAACATAAGATTGTTCAATAAGTTTAGATTTTTCTAATGGCATATTATAAGTAACTGTGAATACTTTGTGATCACTGAAACTACCTTCATAAACATTAGATTTGCAAAACATGTTCTCAACGTTTGTTAGTATGTAATCGACTTTAGTAGATGAAGTTTTCCCTGACTGGTTGGTAAAAACTCTAGTAGGAGTCAAAGATGTCACTTGTAAATTGAAATTGAGTAGTAGTTCATCTAATTTGATCTTTTCAGTAGTATTTTCTAGGTAATTGACATTCAAGTCGCCACAAACAAAGATATCATCAGCATAGCCTACACTATTCTCTAATATGCATAATAATTTATGCAAAAACGTATCAAAGTTACCGTTTGGAGATCTATAAATACTAAGTATACAAATCTTTCTGTCCTCTATAACTAATTTTATCCCACTGCATTCACAATGGATTTCTTCGGACCATCTCCCAAAATTTAGGCTCCGCAATACATTGGATGATGATGATGCATAAATTCTGTCTGTCTTGTCATCTCCGGTGACGTCACGCAAACAGTGTTGTCGTTCAAGTCAGTGGAGGGTAGTTGGCTTGATTATCATGAGCGAAGGTAACGGCCACGGTGCATCGTGACAATATTATATCTTCATTTCATAATTAAACATACCAAAAAAAATTCACAGCATAGTATTGTACTGTATTATCTGTTTTTCCGTTAATCAGCTGTCGCCCCCATACGAACGACAACTCTCAGAAGTTGAGTAACTTGTGCGAGCTAAGGACCAAGCCAACATACACTTAAACAAACTTACTTCAAATAATTTTGTAACAGATTCACTAATTAAACAATATTTGTATGTTAATGTAAAATATGAATGCGTAATATACGTAAAAAGTATATGCCAAAATAAAAATTTTAGGGATTGGTTTATCTATACAATTATGTATGAATGTATGGAAAGTTATATATCTTAGATACTGGTAAAAATGTGTGTCAACTGGTATCTTTGCAGAAAAGATGCAATATTGATATATAATTGACTCAATCTCTACTATAATAGTTCTTAGATTTCCCTGACTAAAGTTCTACTTACCGGTAAATTAGTTATGTTCCTGAATACATTCACCAATTGTTGATGTTCATTAAAAACTTTCAAGTTCTTTTTTGCAAGACACAGCCGGCAAATGTAAGGGAATATATTAGTAGTTTTGCCTTCATGTTCATTGCAAAGTGAGAGATTTCTTTTCGATTGATTATTTTTCGTCTGGCAAGCAAAATCATTGTGTTCCTCAATCTTAACAGAAATACCATCATCTACAATCATAATTTCACTTTGATTTTGTAAATAGAGGTCCACTTCTTCTTCGAAGTCTTTTAAAAGGGTTGTATTGGTTGATTTTGAAAGACAGATAAATGCCGATATTTCTTTAATTTTGGTTAAACACTTCTTACATATATTTTCTGGGAGGCTGTCGTGCGATTCAATCTGTAAAAAAATATAGTTTTGGTTATAATCCCACAATACTCATCAAATTATTACTAATAAAGTGAGAAATGTGATACTTTTTTTTCTACTACTTGGGAGCCGTCCGAATTGTCTGTTTCTCCCAAGTTTCTAAAAAACATTGCAGTCTCATGGACTTTTAGCGTTTATCCTCATCTTTTTCATGACACCCGTTCCAACAATCTTGTGGCCTGTAATAGTTTGTACAGGTCCCTTGCTGCTAAATTCAGTTTAGAAATAGTTTGGAAAAGGTATTTATATAACAAAATTCATTCATTCATATAATAAAATTTATTATTATGAATTTCCACATTTTAATAATTCAATTTTATTAATTGATGTTTATGGAAGGAAGATAGCTTCAACATCAACAAGACATAGATATCGGGCCTTTGAAACACAATGATTCTCCCATTAATTGAAGACTGTTGGGACCAATCACGTACAAGAGCAGTTGGTCATCCAACACCTAGTACAATTATAAGTACAAACGACCCAGAACCATTTTCAGTTTGCGCATGGCAGCAAGTATGAATATTGTCCAGAGGATATTACAGGCTTTCCATCGTGATCCTTGCCAAGTTGACAAACACTTCGGTTTAAGTCTGCAAACTCTCAATCTATAGTGACCACAGAAGGGGTGACATTACCCCACCGTGGGGGTTGCCCTTGGCAACCATGACCTAATGGTCTCATCTTGAAGAGTCATATTATTTGCTTTGTTTACGAGTATGGCATAGATCCAGCCAGTTACGCTGATCGAACAGATTTTGGTAGGGCTCTTTTCACCATCTAGAAATATGGGCACTGCATTCTTCTTATTGTACTCTACTCTATTGTTGAGAGTTCGGGTAATTTTCTCTACAAGATATGTGATGGAATTGGCCAATACTTGATGAAAATCCATAATGTATTCAAGTCACACTTTATTGGAAGATATTCACTGAACAGTTTATTGGAGTATACCCACGCCTGAGGATGTTCATACAAGGAGTATGAATATGCCTGACGTTCGATATGCATTCTGGTGGTTGTTCAGGAGGAATAAATATGAGGCAACTCGCCTAATATGTCCATCCAGTATCCCTCCAAGACCTTTCAGTCTGAAAGATGTCAGGGTGAATAGGTCATATTGATTTAGGGTGTGGTTTTTTTTGTACCACCAACTGGTTGGTATGTAGTTCCATGCTATACTAGCTCTAAACTAGTTTAACAGAACGGTAAAAATATTTCCAGTCTGTTTTAAATCAAAGCTGGAAATATACCATCCTCTCCCAGAAAAGCGTACTTCAGTGTTTGATGTTCTTCCACCTACATATTCTGAAACTTCTGTTTTGGTCGTCACTTTGTAGCAATAAATGATACATTTTACTGCAAGATTTTACTCTAAGAGTTTTACAAAAGCTGCGACACACGTTTTGCTATACAACAGTTTCCTTATGTAAGAATATTTAATGACTTATACAACTTATACAACCATTTTACACTCTCCAACCTACAATTCAATCAGGCAAATAATTAATTTAACTATCTGAAAGACCAAATAATTTACTATAACATGTTCAATAAAAATCTCACAATGAAGTGTTTCTCGACAAGGTTATTAAATGCATTCTAGTGGTTGTTCAGAAGGAACACATACAAATCGATTCGCCTAATATGTCCATTCAGTATGCCTCTACTTTCACTATAATTTAGTAAATTCCAGTAAAACCAGGTAAATAAAATTAATGATATACTACGCGCCAACTAAGATGATATTTTGATGCGCATTTAAAACCAAATTGTACCCGCCTCAGAAGATAGCTATTGGTCGCACAAAGTAATGTCAATAGTACATTGGCGAAATATGACTCAAGTGATCAGAGTCTTTTAACACAGAACGATTTTATATTTCTGTGCTGACTCATCTCAGATGGTGCGTACTATCACATAGTCTTTTATTCCAGGTATGATTTGATGGTAAGAAAATATGAAACAGAAGCGATTTATTCAAATCAATTTGGTGGTTTATAAGATATCGTGATATTTTGAATTTATTGATTTCCATACTTTCCAGAAGGTGAAATTTCGACTCTTTCTTCGGGAAATGAAGGGTTTTGGAATTCGTGATTGAACTCATGTCCCTCTATTAGGGAGGTGAGTAGCAAATGTTGAACCCATTTTTCTATTCTGGAAGCTGTTTCTATGTTCTTTCATCCGTGTTTTAAAGATCCTTTCAGTTTGACCTATATGAAACATCACATGATCCACTCCTTATCAATTTGACACCTAACTCTTGTCTTTGTTATTTACAATATACATGCTCAGGTTATTATTGATTTTATAGACCGTGTTTACACTTTTATTTTGTAAGAACCTAGAAATATTTATGTGAGGTAGACCCAACGTAAATGCTTTGTAATTTTCATCCTCTTCTATTATGGCTTGAGTATAAAATGTTTTGGACAATGATGTCGCATTCAACAGTATGTTTTACATAGAACATTTGAAGCACAAAGCACGCATAAAAGACCTTGAAAACAGCTTCCAGAATGGAAAAATGAATTGAACGTATGCTGCTCACCACCTTACAGAGGGACATGAATGAAACCCTAAATTCAAACTTTCAATTTTCAGAAGAAAGGTTTGAAACGCAACCTTCTGGAAAGCATGGCAATCAATGAATTTGAAAATTTACAATATCCTATAAACATCCAAATTGATTTGAATTAACCGCTTCTGCCTTATACTTTCTTACCAGCAATTCATACCTAGAATGAATGACTGTATTATCGATTTTTTAGCTATTTTTGCTAGATCACAGTAAATTATTGATTACATCTGGTCTTTCGTACACTTGGATTGATTAAATATCTAATTGAAGTGTAGATAGTAACCAACAGTGGAAAGTATGAAATTATTGTAAATTATAACTGATTCAATATTCTCACCTGAGAAAGCAATTGTATTGTAAAACTTGTTTTTTGAAGTTTTTGTAAAACTCTTATGGTGAAAATCTTGCAGTAAATTGTATTAGTGTTAACATAGATTTTCATTAAGAATCGGATAGTTCTAGGTGATTCTTCGTAACCTGGTGATTTTTCCAGTTTTAACTGCTCCATTATAACAACCTGCCTAGTTGTTCATTGTAACAGCTTGTTTAACCTTACACGAACAAATTAAAAATACATGTACTATCATGGATTCAAGCACCATGTCTAACATTAGACTTCACGTCTTTCCATAGGAGTGTCTGTTCGAAATGTTGATTACAAGTTGAAATGGAATATAGAATCATTCTAACATATTTAATGTTCCCTGATAGTTGAATTTCATTGTCTTGAAGTTTTCAAGATCCTTATCTTGGTCTTCTTGATGAATTCTACTGGGGTCAATTTGGATGAGATTGGTGAGCCCTTCTTCCTTGGTCCATCTTGTTATAATGTTCATTGCCTACTGTTTCAGTCTCTTCACTATGTTATATTTGCCCTGGACAAAGGTGACCGAGTTGTCTACATCCCTAACAATCGCTGGTTTCAAGACCTTTATCGAATTCTATTTGATTTTAACAGGTTTAGAAGTGAAGGTGGCCCTAATGAAATCTTCATGTTTAAAGTAAGTATCCCAGAGATAAAATTGCTCTGAGAATTGTGACTTCAGCCGTGAAAGCCTGTATGTTTATGTTACACACATATTTTGAAGTACAAAAAAACTATCAAATATCAAATTCAGTACTACTTGTTTTCTCAGTGTACCACTTGCTAGTACAACTTTTACTAAAATTTAAATTACAGTATTCATAAAAAAAAGGGGTTGAAAATTTGAAGAATCAAAATGAATGTAATAACATCCTACGAAAAGAAAAGGTAGAATGAATATGGTAAAAGACAAGAAGGATACAAAATGCCTTGTTTTATAAATACAAGATTGCTGTACAAAAACTCACATTTTTTTATTTAATATTTACAGAAAAATATTTTCAACTTTGGAACAAAATAGGCAAAATAGCATTATCATTTTGAATAATAATTACTCATATGCCCATTGATAAGAGATTTCACATCCAAGTTGACGTCTTCAGGAGATGAAGAAAACTAAAGACGCCAATTTGGCTGATGAAACGTGCTTCGAGAAGAGTATTGCATTTCTGATGATTGGGAGAAGTGCTTGTTCTTGGATGTATTCTACGCTAGAGGTATCAGTTTTAACTTTTAATAGAATTTTCTCACTCTCTAAACACGTGATATGTTATAGAAAACGGTAGGTACTCACCTGAATATCAGTTATAGACGTGAATAAATATAATAACGATGTTTCCTCAGAAAACGGTATCACTTCAGTATCCGCTAAGCAAATTCTACAAATTGATGGGAAATCTTTCGGGGAGAAAGACATGTTTATAAAAATTTGAGAAGTTTGTTTACTATACTCCAGTCGACACCGACACTAAACAATCACAGTATCTACTCTTTACTTTTACTTCGACATAATAAGCACAGTAGAAAATACCACTGTGAAATATACTGTGACTGTGTTATAAGTTAATACATTTTTAGTATAATTGACTCGGGCACAAGTATTTGGCATTATATTTGTGACACAGAATATGTAGTATTCTGTGCTTGTGATTCAGGTTTCCTATACTGTGACACAGAATAATAAATTATTTATTGTAGTGGTTGAGGTTGAGGAATAGTTAGTCACAGAATAATAAATGATTCATTATTCTGTGACTGTGTCTAACCTTTGAATATAGACTAATCGAAAATTCTTTATATCGGACCTTACAAACCGTACCGCTTGTTCATCAAATCTGAGATTAAGTGACAAATTTCTTCATCTGATTTTATGAAGCAAAGTTCATTACTTTTGAAATTAACATTTATCATTGTTATGAATTAGTTCATTTGAAATAATTTAATTTTCACCCAGTAAACCATGCGCTTTATTACAAAGCCATACATAAACAAAAATCTAGTAGGTGGTAGAAAAACTGGCCTCATTTCCATAATCATTAATAATAAATCAATTTTCTCTAGGAACTATTTAAACAGAATACATTTTCACCTGAAATGATTTATTTTATAAATATATAATATCCCTCTGATTATCAACTAAACCAACCGCCACTGTTTTATGGTCCAACTTACTTCCCGTAAACAAAGTTATGCTGCCTTCAATGTAAGGATG
>NW_019296347.1:0-12182 GCF_000500325.1 Leptinotarsa decemlineata | reverse complement strand
ATACAATAACGTTCACATATCAGTTGAGCTATTTTAACTCCTCTCTTAAAATCAACTTTCTCATTTGATGAATTATATAGAAGAATTTTCAATTGTTCTCCAATAATCTTGATCTATCACACCAGCTAAAATGTTTGTTCCCAAATTGTTCGCTAATGAAGATCTTCGTGCAATTCACCCGTATACGTTTTCGGGGAGTTGAATTTTCAAAAAACTACCTACGAGTAATCTCTCTCTAGGCGGAATTGAAAAATCTATTGGAGTTCGTAGGTCACAACCAGTAGATTCAAAAGTTTCTCTGGTAGGAATATAGGCAGATTGATTTGTTTTTACCACTTTCAGGACCTTGAAATATCAATATATTATATTCAAAAAATAAAGACAATTGAAAATATTACCATTTTTTCGTTGTTCATTTTTGCGATTTTTATGCCCGTATTCGCCGAATACCAGTAAGCGAAGCTTAAGGGGTAAGCTCGCTTAACGCTTCAGTTTTGTATTCACCGTATTCACAAACACGCACAAATTCGGTGGATTTATATGTAAAGCCAAGCTTATTTAGACATCTGAACATTCTGAACCTCACTTTTTATTCTTTAGAAATAATGTAAGTGTCGTTTTGTTGAAATGTTTTAGTAAACGGACTTGTGAAATTGAAATCAGTTGTTGCAGAATGATGGAACTAGAAGATGAAATTATGCTGGAAGATGATGACATTTTATACATAATTGATTCTGGATTTCCTCGAAGAATTTTTAGGAGGCCCAATTATTTCGAGGAGATGGATGATATGGCCTTTTATAAAAGATTCAGACTGACCGAGCCCACAACACTATATGTGCTAGAGCTCATAGAAGATGCTTTAGAATTCGAAAACGATTTGTAGAAAAAACATTCAATTGTTTTTACCGTTTTTTTAAATACAAACACATAAGATATAACTGACCACATGTAAAATGGTTTTATAGTATTATTATTGTCAAGCAATAATAATTGAATAATTACTTCGGTATATACCTATTGAACAAACAGATGATAGCTACCGTTAGGAATATACTATAAATAGGAATGTTTTAGGAATAATAGTGTTACACCAATAAATCAACTGCTGACTGCCCTTTCATTCTATGCCAGTGATGGCCATCAAATCAACATAGGTGACTTTATGAAAATGGATCAAAGTACTGTATCGAGGGTCATAACAAAAGTTTCAGGAGCCATTGCGAGTAAAAGAAATATATTTATCAAAATGCCACCAACACATCAGGAAAAAATATCTTCACAAACTAATTTTCATCGAGTAGCTGGTTTTCCACGTGTAATTGGTTGCGTAGATGGCACCCATGTGAAAATTAAATCACTAGGTGAGCTTATTGTTAGTCTACCAATATCTCATGCATATATGATGTCAATTGGTCTCATACATAATTGGCTTTTATATATGTTCATCTTTGGTTAGTTTGGATATACAACTGAATTGAACCACAGTTACTAGTAGAACCAATACAAACTGGCTATACCCTATATACAATTTATTTTATAGGTGGTGAAGATGGAGAGATATTTCGAAATAGAAAATCATATTTCTCCGTAAATGTGCAGGTGGTATGTGATTGTGATCTGCAAATAATTAACATCGTATCGAGATTCCCTATTCCTCCAATTCATCCACAGGAAAATGTATTATATGATTTTAGAAATGATATTATAGACAATTACTTTGCAAATCTGTAATAAAATGTTTTGAATTAAATTCATAGCAATAAAAAATATTGAATTACTTGTTACTAGGTCAGTTTCCACCACCTGCAATATCAACTACCTCTCAGTCCATTATTGTTTATGGAAAAAATCAAATACATCATAAAGGCAAAATACAAACCACTATTCATTAATTTGTAGTTAACTGATATATGAACATAATAAATTACTCTAATATAATTATTATACTAAGAATACTATTCTAAATTTTTCTTTTTCAAACGTAAGTCTACTTCTAATATTTATATCTCTAACTCGCATTGTCTTATTCTCAGGGCATTATCTTGTTCCATATGATTCCATTACATTTCAGGTAACATCAACCTCTTATCTAAGAGTAGGTCATATTTTTTGGCTATCTCAGAAGATGTTAAAGTTTTTACCACAGTTGTTGGTCTTCTACGGCTATTTGGTGTAGATTTAAAATCGTCNTCACAAACTTTCAAAATGAGTGAACTTTATTTTACTTGTATGTTTATCATTTCTTGTTGATTTCACAAATCTTAGCATCATGGATTTGAATATTCTTACGTTTTTTTTGTTTTATCTTGTTTCAAGATTGTGAAATTTGTAACTAAAGCTGGGCTGATAGGATCTTGTAGTTTTGTGGCATTGCACTTTCTCCAATTAACATAATCTCTCTTTACAATCGCTTTTGGCTAGAATCAAACATTGGGAGATAATTGTAAAGTAGGTAGTTACATTTATGTAATACATATGTAGAGTTTCAAATAATTGTTCTACAATCCAAAAGCAAAAAACTTCAAGTCAATTAACCAGGCTTGTCTCCCTTTCTGTGGGTGTGTTTTTTGTGCTGTCGTCATCTACTATCTGCAATTCCACTTTATTATCTTCATCAGGGTCTCTATTCACAATAAAGCTTTCATCTACATCATCATCGAATTTGTTGTGAAAACCCACCAATGTATTTTTATTGATAATTGACATTAGAAGTTCATCCATCCCATCTCTTTGTATTTTTGATAATGGACCTCCGCCAGTGAGGGTTTTATCAGCTAAGTTTTTCGAAGCTGTTTTTTTCTATTTTCATAGCATTTCTTCAACGAAGCCATACCGCGTATAATACCAGTAGAAGAACTAGCGAAGTCATCTGTGATCTGCTGCCAGGTCTTTTCCTTTTTCTCTCCAGAAGCCCTATCGGTTTTTTTATCCTCAATTATGGATGCATATTTGTGAGCTATAATTCGTGATAGGTGAAGCTTCTCCGTTGAGGAAAAGTTAGGAACTCTTATTACTTTTTCATTCATTTAGCGGTTCTGGTTATTTGACAATTGACGCGTAAACGGTAATTATCCCCGAAAAGATATAACGTTGCCAAGTTATTCTAGCGCTTAGCTAAGCTACGTTTATTGTTCTGCGGTGCATAAAACAAACATTTAAGCTTGGCCTAAGTTTTAAGCGGGCTTACGTAAGCTTCGCTTTACAGAGAAAACGGCGAATACGGGCATTAGAGGAAGATTATTAGATTTAATTTTCTTGAACCTGGAAAAATTTTACAAGAATCAAACTAACTTTTCATATTTTTCTAAAGATGATAATAAAAACAAAAATGAAAACTAACCTCAATATCTATGGCACATTGGTCTTCTGAAATCACTATTCAAATAGTTCATAATAATCTCCTGTATATATACCATTACAGATGGCTTCCCTGTAATTATTCAATAAATCGCATTTCCAATGAATTGCATAACCGATCGGAAAAGTATTTTACATTATTATAGGTCATTAATATTATTCTTTATACATTCCATTAATTAAATCAGCCTCTGCAATCAACTGCTTTTCTTTGTTGTAAATCTTACAACCTATTGCTCCAAATTCAACAAAATTTCCATTCTTTATCAGTTCAATTAATGAAAGTAAATTTGTGGTTACTTCCGGAATACAAAGAACATTTTTCATTGTCACTTCATGGATATGATTATTAACTGAAGTCGTAATGTTTACATCACCACGGTACTTGACTTTCATAGTCGTTTTATTGGCTATCATAATTTCAGGCACAATTGTTTCTAAAATGTTTGTCAACCAATTTTCATTCGAGGTTATATGTGCACTAGCTCCAGAGTCTATATACCAATCAGTTTTTTCAAACGAACTGCTCAAAAATATTGCACTAAAAGCATTTGACGTCTTAGAATATGTTATTGTTTTCATCGGACACTTATTTTTAAAATGCCCCGTTTGTTTACAGCCATAACATCTGATTTCTTTTCTGTCAGATCTGTCATGCGGGCTTGACTTCGACGTTGACGTTTCATGTCTACCAACATAACGCTTTTGTTTAGTACCACTGGCGCTGGCAAATGCACTACCTATTTTACCGGCACCCACCTCCATGTCCAATAACTTGGTTTTAATGGCGTCGGTTGTAATCGAAATTCCAGAATGTTCAATAGACATGATCATTGGAGAGTATTTTTCTGGCAAGCCGGTCAGAAGTAAACTTCCGATCCACTCATCATTGATTTCAAAACCGGTACCTTTTAGTTTCTGTCCAGTTTCAACAACTTGGTTCACGTAGTCTGTCATAGAATCACAATTTTCAAGTCGAACAGAAATCAAGGTCCTAAGCAAACTGATTCTTCTCGAAACTCCTAAGTCATCAAACATTGATTTTAGTTTATCCCATAACTCTTTCGCAGTTTTCGCTTCCTTGATATGGACGTAAAGTGTCGGATCTATTGTGAGTATCAACTTCGCTTTGGCTTTCGCATCGTGGTCAGCCACTACTTCCGTGATGCATTTTTTTATTTCCTCTAGAACCAGGAAAGTATGTACTGCAAACGCCCAATCATCATAATTTTCACGTCCTTTTAGTTTAGGAACATTAACCATATATGAATTACTAGCCATTCTTGTGCACTTGTTATAGGAACTGTTATTCTGGGCCCATGACCTATTGCAAAATTAAATGATGCGCACATAACAAGTTATCAGCACAGACTGCTCATTTATTCATTATGAAAAGAATACATAAAAGAACAAAGACAAACATAGTGATACATGATGGTGCGTCAAGATGGCGCTATAGGTATTGAAGTCAGGCATATATTAAACTATTTTAACAAAGCCGACCTTCACTCGATGAAAGCTGACACTAGGAAAGCCGGCGAGTGGTAGAAAATGCATTTAGAATACTGGCTGCAGTATTCCGAGTACTTAGAAAACCAATGCTACTCCAACCAGATAAAGCTTCCGCTGTTGTTTCGACCTGTACATTGTTACATAACTTTTTAAGAAAAAGCAAATCGTCGTCATCAAACTACACACCTCCAGGTTCCCTCGATAGTGAACAAGAAGGGGATGTAGTTCCAGGATCATGGCGACATGATAATAACAATTTGACCTCATTACTGCCAATCCAAAAAATTCCAAGAAAACCTGCACTTCAAGCAAAAAACTATAGAGATGAATTTGCTGAGTTTTTTGTCACAATCGGAAAATTGCCATGACAGGACGCATATTGTTAACAATTTTTAACTGTGTTGTAGTAGCAAATAAAAAATAAATGGGGGATTAACGAAAAGCAGTGTATAAGTATTTTAATGGAAATTGCACATTATAAAATAATTTTTATTCAGTTTCTTTAAAACAACGTAAAAAACAGAATTTAAATTAAAATTTTAATTTACTTACATCTGTATCATTTCTTTTTCTTGGGATATAGACTGGCTGCAAGAAACTTGCCATCTTTTCATAAGCATTCCAGTTAGACTTATAGATATCATCAACACCAGCACCTGATTTCATACTGGCCTATACCTTGATCAGTTGCTGGCGGAATATGGCCATCAACGAATTTTTTTCTTTTTCAGTTCATTTATTGAACAATCTGCACTAAAGCAAGATTTAATGTTTTTTCACGCATCGTGAATTAAATTTCGATTTTTGTGGTTTGGATTTTTGGGATTCTAAAGTATGTGTTGTTTTTGGTAGAAATCCAAAAAAACATTCAGTACTTCGTTGTTCCACTCCAGTACTAGCTACTCACTCAAGCACAAGTTGATACTGCACTGATTAGACAAAATATTAACAAAGGAGCAACGCAGCGTCTGTGAGCTGTCACGGAACGCACTTCGCCGAACTTCGCGTCCTTTGATTCGGGCTATTTTACCGACAATCAGCGGGAAAAACTATGGCGAAGTGCGAAGGTTGGCTTGAGTGACCTTCCCAGACCCTACGCAAAGTGTTGGACATAGCGAAACTTCGCCGAAGTGCGTAGCGTCTGGGACCGGCTTAATATCGGTGTATATTTCTTCTAGGTATAATTAAGAGTCCTAGTGGTCACTTATTCCCCTATTACTACTACAAGAAAATCAAAAACACTGTATGCGAGATAAATCTCTGTACCTAAACAATCTTTTTAGAAACAGAAAATAGAGCAAATCATTTGTTTTTTTCTGGCAAGGAACTCAGTGTTAGTGGCTGAGAATATACGATATTATAGTTGTATTCGGAAGCTTCTAAGGTTAGTACGAAATTGATCGATCTTTAATGCATTCGCAGTACTCATTCAGTGAGACAAATTCATCATGTAACAACTTTTTTCTATGTCTGTACAACAATTTTGATGAAAAAATCCCAAGACAATTAGTCAAGGTAAAATATTATTATCTTTAGACAGGGATGTACTAACTGGTTTGAAATATCCGCTCATATTACGAACATAATTACCTTTTCGTCTCAATTTACTGATGAGATATTTTCTTTCACGAGTATTCGGAGGAATCGACATTATTCTTATAACTTCAATTTCATGTGAATGACATCTCTGAATAATGTGTCGTGCAAAATTGAGCACCTCTTCTTCACAGTAGAAACAATGATCCCGTTTCCCGTTCTTTGTTCCTGATGTAACAGGTTTATCAGTTTAAATGGATCTCTCGTCATTATACAGACTAGTATGGATATTTTTTTTAGTAGAAATCATATTCACATCTTGACTCTCCAAACTCACATGTTTGGTGATACACGGCCGAGTTACTACTAGATTTTCAGAAATTATGTCACAGACAGAGGAACATGTTTTTGCTATTTCATCTCGTGAATCTAAGTTTTTGGAATCAGATATTCCTTCATCACGTAAATTATTTTTCAGATGTTCAGATGAATTTGCTAATTTTTTTTCCGTTTCTTATAACTGAATGAACAATTGTATGAGCTATTTTTCGATGATACGGATGAGAGTGAAGCGTTCTGCATCCCTGAAGTCGATGAAATATTCAGTGAGTTATTTTTTGAAGAACTTGATGATTCCATTAACATCGATCGAAAACGTTTCTTTCTTGTTAGCTGAAAATAAATTGATTATCAAATTATGATTTTTTGAGACATATATGAGGAACATGTCAAGCCTTCTTAAAAATGTCCTCAGTTCGAGTATCCTCAAATCATAATTGAACGATATCTATAAGTAATGAATATTTTAACATTATTTCTAATTGAATTTAAAAAAAACTTTTTATTTTGGACCATTTAAAATTGAAGACCTAAGTGGCTAAAGGTGTTATGTCACAAAACTGAAGTTTTGAGTAAATAGTAATAAACCGTTTGTTCTCTCTGCTTTCAGCTTGCGGTTTTTATCAAATGGGTGTATAATCATTATTTTTATATCCATAAATTTTGATTTGTAAAAAAGTTGTAACTTACGAGAAAAATTGAGTTTTATGTACATAGCACCTTTATTCACCAAACTTAAATTTAAAGTGAGATTTGGTTTATATGGATAAAAGAGTCAAGTATAATTCAAAATTCCACCAGGGTCGTTTATGAATCTAGTTATCACTTTGATAGGTCTTATTTGCATACACTTTATACAAAAATCAAGGAGCAAAATGAGTCTGCTAACGAAACAGTGGTCCGGTATGTTTTGTAACTTGATATCTCTACGAATACAAACATACTCATTCAGTAAGCGACAACAATTCCAACCTGTATATATTCTAAACTTCCTCACTTTTTTCTCATTCGACTTGTAAACGATTCTAAGTAAAAGATGAAGGAGTATTAAAATACTAAAACGGGTAAAGATATCACTACTGCTATGAAATCTGTATTAGAACAAATGAGCACCCCTCCAAAAAACTTACAAACTGATATGGGAAAAGAATTTTACAATAAGGACTTTCAAAATCTGATGCAGGAATGTGATATAAACCATTATAGTACTTTTTCAAATTAAAAAGCTAGTATTTGTGAACGTATGATTAAAACTTCAAAATCATCATTATGGAAACAATTTAGCTATCAAGGATTTTACAAATGGATCAACATTCTTCCTGAAATTGTAAAAAAATACAACAACACTATACATTCTACAACTAAGGCTAAACCAAGTAAAATAAATGAAAGAAATGCAAAATTTATCAATTCATTTCAACTGAAAACTGTTGACCCAAAAATACCGAGTCACCCTTCGGAACCACCACTATAGGTGAAACCCAGGCTGTGTGTTCTTCTACTTCCTCAATGATACCTAATTTAATAAGTCTGTCTAGATCATTTCTTAATTTACTAAGTAGTGGAATAGGAACAACTCTTGGACTTGACTGAACAAACGGTTTGGGATTTGGAGTTAAATGAATATCAATTTCATCCTTGAAATTACCCAATTCCTCATATACTTTGGGATATTCTTGAGCAATATTAACTTTTGAACTATCCCTGGATTCATCAACTATAGTCATTAGATTACCAGCTTTGAAATGCAAAATATCTAAATCAAGAATAGCTGGCCTCCCAAGTATTGGGACTTTTAAATCTTTTATAATGAAAGCATCCCCTTGGTGAGTTTTCCTAGTATCTGCGCATTTTAGAGAAAAAGAGATTTTACCATACACATTTAAATTTTTACCATCAGGTCCAAATATACAATCATTACAATTTATGATATTTTTGAGTATTGATTCCTTCAATAAATGAAAAGGGTAACATATAATATCAGCTCCAGTATCAATTAGAAAGGAAACTTTAGTATCAAAATCAATTATCTCCAAATTCACCATCCACTGATTTTTTTCATTCACATAAATCTTTCCTACAGTTTGAGTGATTTCATTATGAGTTCGGTTAGAAAGACCACTATGCAAAGACATAGTCCCTAAAAAATGTTCTGAAATACCTGCTGCTGAAATACCTGCTGCTTCATATTCCCTGGATTCGTCTTCACCATTGTTTTCTAAACCTGCATTAACATTTCGAACCATTCTTCTGGGTTTCAGACTTCTCATTTTGCAAACTTTTTCCCAATGACCTTTAGAAGAGCATTTTCTGCACATGGAATTTCTGGCAGGACATCCTGTACGTGAATGAGGTTGGAGTCCACAGTATTCACAAGCTCCAGCTGTGGAAGAGGTGTGAGGTTGTGAATAATCCTTTGACGCAGATCCTTGATGATTTGATTGACTTTTTCGAGGTAAACGATTAGCGACTGCATGAACCATTCCTTCATGCCTCAGAATACTATTCTGTTGGCCCTGGTGAATGATAGAACAATAACCTCTCCAAATCATCGTGGGAGAAAACTATCTAGCACGAGGGATTGCCTACCTGTTGGATGGTGGTGGGGTTAGAAAAAAGTAGCAGATAAGTCCAACGAAGCAAGTGATTATCCCTTCAAAGGGTTTTGAACGAATTCAAAATAAACACCAACGGCAATGATTCTCCTATTGCTCCCACCTTTCCCAGTGGATAGAGAATACAACTATAATCTCACTTGAATAATATGGGTGATTGGAACTCACGTGTGGTCGAAAGAATGTCTAGCCTGACACCTAAAAACTAGGGTTAATCACTTGAAATCATAAAATCGAATATACGATCGAATTTCAACAAGTGGGTAGAACTATTAGCTGTGTAGTGGGAAATAACAAATGTTCGGGCAAAGCCTCGAATGTTTAGTTTTACAATGGACATAGGCGGAGGCCCGGACGAGCAAGTCGCCGTTGCTGCGGCGTCAATAATTATGTGTTGTGCTCTATTAAAAAAGAAGTTCAAACGTCGAAAAAGAAGATGGTGGATCGTATCCTTAAATAAAAGTCGCCAAAGGTACGTAAAGTGAAAAAGTTCCAGGACGCTGCTATCCGCTGTCCGCTTTCTGATTCCCAGTGGGAATTCCTCTAGGATATCTTGGATCGGCTCCGGCGGGTTTTCCATTCCTCCCAGGAGCCTGGCTGGGGGAAAGGGGAGCTTTTTCCTGGGTATCCTTCTGGATCCTCCATGGAGAGTCCAGGGCGTTGTGAGCGAGTTGATGGCATCGGTGTTGTTGCTGCTCATCGTTCTGGTCGCATATCGTCCTTGAAGTTCCTGAAATCGTTGGTTGATAAGTGTAGTATTGGTGAGGTTGTATAGATTTAGGAATTGGTGTCGGTAGGGAAGGTTATGTATATTACGAAGGTTGTTAGGATGCGGTGGAATAGTCTCGGGGGAAGCGAACAGTATATGATCGCTTTGTAGTCTTGGACTGGTCTTATGAAAGTTTTATAAGTATGAAGGAGAGTTTTACTGTCGCATCTCCCGAGCTTGCCTCTCAGAGCTTTTAGCAGGTTGGCTCTCTTCCGGACTCTGTCCAGTGTCTCTCTCAGGCCGATTTCCCAGTTGAGGATCCTCGTGAAGGTAACCCCCCAAATAGGACACCGAATTCTGCAGTATGAGGTTTTTCCCCAAAAGTCTGAGATTTAAGTTATCAGGATTCAATTTAGAGCGGATAGAGATGTTAGGATGTCTGAATAGGATAGTTTGGCTTTTAGTGGGGTTTATTTTGATGCGCCATTTGTTGCATCACTGTTCAAAATGGTCGATCATGTTTTGAGCTTGAATTTGCAAGCGGCGGGTGTTGGGAGCGGAAGAGTAAAGGATAGTGTCGTCGGCATATTGGAGGATTTTATGGGTTGTGGGAACGTCGTGAGCGTAGATGAGGAATAAGGAGGAAGCGAGTACTGAGCCCTGGGGGACTCCGGCTTTTGGAGTGAAAGGGGAGGATAAGGCTTCACCGACTTCAACGTAGATTTGTCGGTTAGAAAAGTAAGAAGCTACCAGCCGGATGAAATGATGAGGAAGACGAATTTGAATAAGCTTCCAGATCAGGCCCGCGTGCCAGACCTTGTCGAAAGCTTTTTGAATATCTAGAGAGATTGCAATAGTGCCAAAAGATGCGTTGATGTTTTGGGATATGTGGGTATGTAGTTCGACTAGTGCGTTCTGAGTGGAGTGTTCGGTCCTGAAACCATGCTGGTGGGGAGGGATGATGCTGTGATGTATGAGGAAGTCGTTCAGACGGTTAGTCATAAGTCGTTCCAGTAATTTGCCCAGGCAACTAAGCAGGCTGATAGGTCTGTATGAGTCGGGATTAGTGAGATCCTTGTGGGGTTTTGGAATTAAGATTGTGTTAGCCAGGAGTTTCCAGGCGTTTGGGAAGTAGGCGTGTATAAGACAAGCATCGAGGATGTGTTTGAGGAAAGGAATTGCGGAATCGGGAAGGTTTTTCAGTACTCGGCGGTTAACAGAATCTGGGCCAGGAGCGGTATTTCTACCGCTGTGGATAGTATTGAATGGGGATCTTAGGGTGCAGTTGGCTTCAAGGGGACTTGGTGCGACCTGGGTGCCTACCCAGCTGTGCAGGCAATTGCTGGTGAATGTGGTTTAGAAAAGGGTTATCGATTTGAGGGTCTTTAGGGAGATGGAAGGTGTGTTCGGAATTTTCGCGGAAGGCTTCTGCTTTGTCGGAAAGGTTAGAAATGATGTTACCGTCAGTCACTAGGTGACTGTCGGTTTTCCGTTTTTTCCCAGTGAGGACTTTGAATTTGTTCCAGAAAGCCGGGAGATGGAAGGTGTGTTTTCTGGGTGAATTTGTTGATGAGGAGACGTATGCGAGCGTTAAGACGGTTCCACTCGGTTTTTAGGACTGGGTCTCTAGTTCGGATGAAAGTTCTGTAGAGTTTTCGCTTGCTTTTGATGAGAGTTATGAGATAAGGTGGAAGTGGGGGTTGATCGATTCGTCTGGTTGTGGTCGGAGTGGATAAGTCGTCTGATTTAGAAATAATTTTTTGAATCGAGTCAATTTGTATGGAATTGTTAAGTTCAGGATTGTCAAGAGAATAAAGTTTTTGGTTGATGAGGAGGTGGAATCGTTTGACGTCTGTAAATTTATGATTTTTGTAAGAAATGGTTACAGGAGTTGACGGAATAGGAAAGTTTAGGATCATCGACCACCTCTATCAGACTCTCAGAGCACAAGATGTGGTCGAACGAATAAAGTGATGTCTAATGTCTATGTGTTTAGACCTCTCATGAAAAGTATTATTTATAGACAACTTCTGTGCGCTTTGATTGTCGTTATACAACACAATGCAAGTTAAACTATTTGTCAATTCATTTAACAAATTTCTTAAGTAGAT
>NW_019296345.1:1668-12954 GCF_000500325.1 Leptinotarsa decemlineata | reverse complement strand
AAATACTCGAATACCCGCTCGCACAATTTCGGAGTGAGGCCAGGGTCATCCGGAGCACCCATCATCGTGTGAGTTTTTCCGGTGGAACTCTGTCCATAAGCCAGAACGCAAGAATGGTATCTCTGTTTCACTGACATGCTGATGACTTTTTCAACCGATTCAAACACCTGTAAATAATTATAGGTCAATATTCGAGTAGTCCGCGCTTTGTCGTTGGGGATATATTACAGAGTGCCAAAGTGAGTTTGAAACAAGCACAAACACCAAAACTGAAATACTATTCTTGTTAACTAAGTAATCTGTTCGCTTCATCTACTGATGATGTTAGAAATGGTTGATTTTTAGTCAGCTCTGTATTGAACTGTTTCATTTAATTTTGAGTATGCCCTGTAGATGTGTTTTAGATGTTGATATTTGTTTACAAGTAGTTGTCAATTTTGATAAAATAAAAGTCATTACGCAACTTAATTTTTCTCTTTCGATTGAGAACGCATTCAACTATATACAAATAGTTTAACCATTTCTACAAAAAGTTTAACAGGTTATGGGCCCAGGACTGTAATTGAAAGAGTATATCGACGACGAGAGTTGTGAATTTCGACGAAGCAATTTAGCATGGACGACTTAAAAATGTAAAAACTGAATTCCGAGAATTATCGATATTGGTCGATGAGAGCGCAAGGAATCCTAGAAGTTAAAAATCTGTGGCAAGCTGTTGATCCTGGTTTTGACGAAAATGAAATTAGAGTTGAAGAAAACAGAAAGAAAGATCATAGTGCAAACTCTGTTCTTTATCTATTCCTGAATAATGACAGTCTTGATGACATAATACATTGTAAAACAGCTAAAGATATATGGAAAAAAATTCCATACTAAATTTGAAACTTGGCATGGTTTACTGTTACTCAAAGATTTTATCAATATCACCAAAAGCTCAGACGAGACGATCAATCAGTACCTGAGTAGACGAAATGGGTTATATCGGGTTGAATTTAGCGAGAAAGTTCAAGCAGGATTCACGGTATTAGGTTTACCTGATCAATATGAACACTTAGCAAGAAATCTGAGAGACGATGAAGATGACCTGAATATGTGCAATTTGAAGTCAAAGCTGATAGAAGAAGAAAGACGAATCGAAAATAAGCTGAATGGACTTAAAGAAAAAGATGATGAAGTTAAAGCATTTGCGACGCAAAAGACACAGATGAATTTTAAAAGTGGAAATTTCAAACCTAGACGTGGAAAGCTATTCAACAGAGCATTGTCAAACCGGAATAGAGAAGATACTACTGATACCACGAAACCCAGTAATTCACTGGAACATTTGAGGTGTTACAGATGTCTGGAGATAGGTCACATTGGAAAAAATTGCCCTTGGTCTGCAGCAAAAGGAACGAAACAAGACATATCTTCCAATGAGTTGGAAAAGCCAGAATCTTCAACTTCAAAATTTGCATTCAGTGCTATACGAAGGAAAGAAAAAGAAAATGAACATTATTTTTCTGATTTGGTGAATAATTCAACAAATTGGGATACTTGGATACTAAACAGTTGATCTACCGATCATATGACGTCAAATTTTGAGAAATTTATGAATTTTACCAAACAAAACACAGTTGTAGAAATAGCTAGTAGAAAGACGATCCTATCAACTGGTTTTGGAGATATTGAACTGGAGTTGGACGAAGAAAATGGAGGATCCGTTATAGTACTTAAAAATGTTCTGTACGTTCCAGAATTGAGAACTAATTTATTGTCGACTACAATTTTCAGTCAGCTCTGTATTGAACTGTTTCTTTTAATTTTGGTTTTGCCTTTTGGCGTTTTTTCGGTTTTTGTTTTTTTTTTTGAGTTGTTTTTCATTTTTGTTAAATTAAAGTTCTTTCGGCACTTTGTTTTTTTTTTTTGGTTTCCGACGGCTTTCACTTTTTTCCAATTGTTTGACCCTTTGTTCGACAAAGTTCAACAGATGATGCCATCGTGGTTGGTGAAACGCGCGTCGAGAAGCGTGTTGTAGTTCTGGTGTTCAGGAAAAGTGCTTGTTTTGGAATTATTCTACGCCAGAGATTATAGTTCCATTCAGTTTATTGTTTCCTAAAAGTAACTGTTCCATCTTCACCAGTTTTTTTTACTTAATTTTTTACTTGCATTTTGCTCTTTGTGTATTTGTATATTGATGATTTTCGCTCAATTTGCAAAATTTGTATTCAACGCGAAATTCGGTTGTGTTTCATATTCTGATTAAATATATGGAGCGCTCCTCGTATCAATATATTTGGTCGGTCGCTGAAACAGCAGCAGAACAATGGGGATTCGATATATAGACTCGCTACAGAAAGCATCTCAGGCCACTCGACAACTTACTCAATAAATTAAGAAAGTTGCTGACCAGCTAGTGTTGTGTGATCCAACGGGTTTTTACGATCATCCTCCTGGAACCAGAAGTCTCTCTACAAGCGGCTACTAGAGCTGGCATACACTCAGGTGAGAACCACAGCCACGAAATCTCACTCGCCCTTTTTTTTGTGTTCTGAACAAAATTCTATTGGGGACTTCCTTAAATCATACAACCCTATATTATACTACAGTCCACTTATCTGATGAAGCTGCAGTAACACTACTGGGAGATGGTTATTTTAATATTTTTCATGTTCATGAATAAGTGCCAATTTTCGATCCTGTGTAATGACCACTGTATCTTTCCCCCAATCCCGAGCCTTCAAGAATGCATTCCGGAAACTCAATTACTTGTATACGAGATAGGTCAGAGGGATCTTAAACACAATAAATCGTTGAATGAGGGTCGTTTTTTGAAAGAAAGGAATCATGAAAACGTTCTTCATAATTATTCAATGGGTTCTGTATCTGTAGAGTAGGAAGGGTGAGTGTAGGCAAAGAGTACACAGGCCATATGTAACATCCTCCCAAGGAGTTGTCCTCTTAGGTCAGTGTTTGTCAAAGTGTGCGCCGCGGCTCCCTGGGGCGCCGTGGGCCACGGGTGAGTCTCAAGGTACAACGTTTTACAACATAGATAACTGAGAGTAAAGGTAATACGTCGGTACCTATTAATAAAAATCCTCTGATAATATGATAATATCGGTAAATGCAAAATGCAATCTGTTCAGACAGCCCACCTACCTACTTTTATTAATTAAATATCTAGTGTAGCCTTCATGTTCAGGTCTGTCTTAGGTCATCGTCCATCCTGTCCTTTCCAGGAAGGTGGACAGGTCTCTGGGAGACATCTCCTTTATATCGGCAAGTGAAGGCCAAGACTCGCCGAACACACACTCTCTTATTGACGATAACTCCGGACATTCGCCAAGGACATGCCTGACAGTTTCATCTTCCTATTCACACATCCTGCATAGGAGTGTGTCCACTAGCCACATAATATGGAGGTGTTTCCTTAGTTGACAGTGGCCAGTCAAAAATCCTACTGTTAAGCGTAGATTTTTCCTGGTCATCGCCAGATATTTCTTCGGCGCCAGCTTCCCAGGGTCGCCAAGGGTGATCCTGGCAAGAATGCGTCCTTCGATTTCATCCCATCTCTTTAGGGATTGAGCATGGGTGTGACGTTTGGCTGGTTCCGCAATTGTCGAAGTCATCATCAGGCCGTAGGTGCCACTGACTCCTAAAATTCTTAGTCCAGCCGCTTCCTTGGCTAAAGAGTCGGCAATGCGATTACCTTTACTCCTGTCGTGTCCTTCAATTTATTCATTGGGTTACAATGGAACTTTCTACTAAACCAGAGCACTTTTGAGGAAACTAGAACACTTTCTCTCGACGTTTCGCATACTAAGTTAAAATCATCAGCTGCTGTCTAGTTCTGGTGCCTCTACATGTTTTCCATAAAGGCATAATGAAAGACAGCCTCGAGATGTGAAAGATTTGAAAGAAGAATAACAGCTGCGTGTTGCGTTCTATTCGAATGTTTTTGGTTACTAAGGTAACTGTCCAAGAAACCCCAAAGTATTAGGAAACGCGATTCCCATAAATAAAAAGATTCCTGTCTACCATCCAAGTACAGTCACTGTGATCCATGCTATTGTAACATATTAAAGAATTAACTGTCTTGAACACATATAATTTCCAATAATATTTCACTAGTCACAAACTAATTTATTTACAACACTTAGCAACTAACGCTTAATTTATTTCCACTAAATATTTGAATTTCTTGTTTAGCCGCTCGATTCACTTTCTAAACTGCCCTCTTGGGTCGGGAAGCCGGGCTTATATAATGTAACGGTTCTTTCCAAAAATATGTAGTCGAATCGGTACTCAACTAGAGTTTTACCGGCAGTTGCCGACTGCATTCTTTGGCGGTGATGTCATGTATTTGTTATATGATTCGGCCGGCATACTGGTCAGGGGCGGCTTCTGATTCGTTACACTATCCTTAGAAGAGTGTCTTTAAGATACATTTCATCTTTCTTTATAATCAGTAAGAAACGCAAAATCTGAAAATTATGATTTTAATCATAGACGTACCACCAATAATTGAAACGTTTGAGTGAAGAGATCAAGCAAAACCGGCCGCAGTTGACTAACAAAAAGTGTTGTTTCACCAAAACAATGCACCAGCTCACAAATCCATTATCGCAATGACCAAAATTAACGAATTGAAGTTTGAATTGCTACCTCATGTACCCTATTCGCCAGATTTAGCCTCCTTGAACTATTTGCTGTGTCCAAACTTGAGAAAATGGTCAAATATTTTCCAACAATGGGGAAGTGTTTTTTAAAAAACCTTTTTTAAAAAACCTTTCAGTTCGATGTTCTTTAAAAGCGTGTTTTTTAGTTTTTAAACTATATTTATTTTTCATTTTTTAGTTTCGTATGCTATAAAAGCGAGTTTTTTTGTCTTTTTAAACTATATTTATTTTATTTAAACTTTGGGATCAATCAGCCGTATATTGTTTAGAAAAATGACCGTTGGTATTTTCCGATTCCGGAGAGGGAGCCTGAAAATCAGCTACCAAGCCCAAGGCAGCAGGCGCGCAAAGAAGGGTTACGAATAAGGCAGCAGGGGTGCGTGTTAATAAAAAAAATACTATTTTCAAATAAAGAAATTCATGTAAAGTGAGTTCGAATTATATCAAGGAGGTTACATACAACGTCATCTGCCCGCGAATAGATTAAGCAATAATGTCGATATATCAAGGAGGTTACGCACAGCGCCATCTGCCCGCGAATAGATCAAGCAATAATGTCGATAATTCAAATACAGATCCCAAGTTTGAGAGTTACAAACAAACATACATACATACAGATTAAGCTAATAAAAGCGAGTTAATTAAAACGGTATCGAACTTAATGAACGTTGCTGGGAAAAGTGTATAGAGCTGCAATGAGATTTTGTTGAAAAATAAATTCCCTTTTTCCAAAATTTTTGCGTTTTCTTTGTTGAGCCGGATACTTCTGGAAACACCCTCGTATATAGCGAATTAAACCAAGTTTACAATGTGTGCCGATGTCATGTCACTGATAATTGCTGAGAAGTGTAACCTATGCTTAAAGACTTGATGTGATGCTATAACTAAGACAATCATTTCAACATTTACTGGGCTAAAATATAACTCTTGATCTTATCTAATTATCTCAACATCCTGCAATCACTGCCCTAATGAACATTTTGACAGTTATAAATACTCCCCGTATAATTTGGAAGTAAAGTAAAGATGAATGAACCGGTAAATATTCATAGGCCATCACAGGATGCGGTTTGTTTACATAGTTGTGTTGGAAAATGTAGAAAACCATCGAGGTGGGCTGATTGGAGGTGAACCATTCATTATAATAGTACAACTACATTCTTTTTACTTCTGCCTGTGGTAAATTCGAATATCAATGTTGTTGTCTGTCCGAGAATTTCTATCCACCTGCCACTGGTGAGCTATTCATAAAAATGGAATGTTTTTCTTTTTTTTATGTATAGTACATGATTTTTGGTCGATTCTCGAGGTATTCAATAAATGGAGCTGAAGTGATTACGTTTCTATTCAAAACCTTCAAAAATAATAATCGAAAGAGCACCTAACAACGTTACACTGCCCTTCTAATATCTGTTTGGATCCTTCAACAAACTAATTATGCAGTTTTCTTTAAAAATCTCGTAGGTTCCTCCAAATTTGTCACAATGGTTATTCTCGTTTCTTATTCTAGTTTGCTGGATGATATGTCTCTCAAATAGCAGTTTTTCAAAAATAAAAATGTATAAAAAAACACGAAAATATTTCAACACATGGTCATCAATTCCACTTTGAGTATGTAGAGTGAATAGTTCAGTTAGTGCGAGTTTTCTTCCTGTTGCATCTCGCAAGCGGAGAATAACTTCAAGACAATACTCCTTATTGGTGGCCAGAAGTACTGGTGCACTACGCCAGGGTAATCGAAGAAAACAGTGAGCAAAACCTTGATATTGATCGACTTTAGCGTTTTATTTTGGTCTTGGCTCTTCTGAGCTCTTCCATTGGGACGATTGGGCATTTACCGAAGTTAAAACATTCACCTTATTTTTTGAACAGTCCACGTGTATCCCACTTCTGACACCAACCGTTTTTTGTGGATTGTGTTCACAACAGCTCTAGAAATTAACAGCTCTGCACAGAACCAAATCTGACGATTGTAGTTAATAACTACATCAAGTAAAACTATTGATATACTATTCTGTATTATAATTTTTCAATAGTTTTGAACTACCGGTAAAGTCTATATTCGGCAGAAATTCAGAGATCATAATAAACGAAGCTGCCACTCATAGTTCTGTTCAAAACAATTTCAACTATTATTTCTCACGAATGTTGACTGGTATCAGTTTGAGAGTGTTCACCACATTTTTAAATCTTGTCTTAGATTTTCCTGTATTTCAGTTACTTAAATGAAAAAGCCAAAGCAAACGGTTCTAAAGTAGTGAAAGAAAAGGTACCAAATTTATACAGTCCGATGACGTATTTAGTATTATACTTTTCAAAACCAATACATTAATTACAATAGTTGTATATGACACATTTGACCAATTTTTGACGGAATATAATTTAATAACTCGTATTTTCTCACACAATCTGTTACAAGTCGAAACACATGAAACAAAACTTTCTTTAAAAAGAGCAGATACTTTGTATACAATTTTAATTTTTTTGATAACCTACCAAAAAAACGAAGAAAGCAGGCGCTTTCATAATTCTTTGTAGTTCAGTAACATCAAACTGAATATTGAGTGACTCTCCAGTCCTCCTACCTCGATGGAAGGAAAGCGAAAATAAAAACGAAAAATACGTACTTGGTCCTGGTTGCAGCTTTCTTGGAAGCAGTAGTCGAAGGTGAATCTTCTTACTCTTTCTCGGCTGTCTCCTGCATTCTGTTCTGGTACCTGGACGACGATAAACCATTTTAAAATTAGATCAAAGACAGTTGCATGCAGCGTGTCGAAATTAATATAAAGCGAATTCGGCTCGGAAAGATGTGTGGACGGTATTTCGGTTTGTTTTGACAATAAGCAAATGTTCGTAATTAGGATGGGATTGGACATGCGAGTACTTATACAAGGAAAATTGTTTGATTGTTTCACCTCAGTTCCTAAATCAGAAAAGGTGTTTTCATTACCCGAAGGCAACATTTGAACCTTGTGGTCCAGCATCAAAGGTACTTTATACTCACTTGGGAATAAAATATTGTTATAGTTCAAGTAAACGATATAGTGCAAACCTTCCATTAGCTCCCCTTTAATAATATAGTTAGGGAAATAACTAATTTCATTATTCAATAATAATGTCTGATTATGTAAGAATAATAATAACTATATAATGTATATGATAAAAATATCATCGTCAATCGTAAAGAGGAAAGATATTCTTGAACATCTTTCTAAACCAAATGAAATAAACAATCACTGTATTACTTCAGTCGCTCAAATTGCGACTGAACCTCCGGATACTCTTCTTAGCTTCTACAAAAAATGCAATTTCAAGAAAATTCACCTTTTGAATTCCATCAAATCAACGTGGATGACACTAACATGATAGTCAACTCCATAAAAACCAATGCTACCGGATCAGATAAGATATCTATCAAAATAATCAAAATCTGTATCCCTTACTTAACTCCAGTTCTAACATATTCAGTCAACTAGTATCTTCCCGGAACTATGGAAACAATCTACTATTTTTCCTATAAACAAAATTTCTAAACCTTTGACACCAAATAATTTGAGGCCCATAAATATAGTACCGGCAATATCAAAAATTGTAGAAAAGGCAGCCTACAGTCAGACATACTCTTATGTATCTGATAATAACATCTTGCCTGAACACCAATCTGGATTTCGGAAAAATCACAGTACATCTAGTGCTCTGTTGAAAAAATGTTCGACGATATTTTTTCAGCCATCGATAATGAAAAGGTGACTCTATTCTTGACTCTCGATTACAGTCAGGTTTTCGACACCATGAATCACAATCTGATGTGCCCTAAACTTGATTTTTTTGGTTTCAGTATGGAGACATGTGACTTAATCAGTTCATTTTAAAAAAATAGAAAGCAACGCGTTGTGATAAAGGGTAGTCAGTCTGATAATATGAGTGTATATCATGGAGTCCCGCAAAGTCAAATTCTCGCCCCTCTAGTCTTTATTATCTACACATCTGACTTCTCCAAGGATCTTAAGTTACTCAACATTCATACATATGCAGGCTCCGATAAAGTGAATCAGCTTATTGATCACGAAACATCGCTCAATAATGATGTGAAAAATCTTGTTCAGATTTCGCAGTGAATTCCTAGTAAATTGATCTTTAATAATTTTTGAAAAAGCCAAAGATCGTGGAAGGACCATAGATAATATCGATTTGTACTAACATTCAAAGGTCGTACGGTACTCTGATGAAACATCTGTATTCAAACAGAAACTATATTAGTAGGTCTCTCAAAATTACCCTTTCAGACGTACTGATTCTATCTATATTCAATTATTGCGATGTCGTCTATGGTCCTTGTATCGATTCCATAACTTCTGCAAGAATTCAGAAAGTACAGAACGCCTGCATTAGACTGATATTCAGTTTGAATTATTGAGATAATGTGACCCCTTCAATCAATTAGATTGGTTGAAAATGCAAAACAGAAGAGACTTGCATTTCGCTTGTTTCACTCACAAACTGATAAAAAAACAACAAACCACAACATTAGATTCAACAATAATTTTGATATTCCGAATCATATCTATGAGCGTTCCTTCACGTATCATGCTGTAACAAGTTAAAATTCATTCTGTGAATCTTTGAAAAATTCATCACTACAGTTATTCAAAAGTAAACTTAAAAATGAATTGCTCAGTTAACAGTGATCCAAACATAAATATTTGTATTACATTTTACTATTGTCATGAAATTTATTTTTTGTAAAGTTTCTTTTTTTTCAAACGTGGTTGAGTGAAAGAATAGCGCTTTGCTTAACTCCGCCACGTTAAATAAAGACCATTTATTATTATTATTACTATTTTTATATTCTCTGTTTCACTATCACTGTCGTCATTTAAAATGAATCAAAAAACAACAACATACTCCCAACAAACAACAACATACATTCACTGGTATATCTTTTTTGCATTGTTCACCAACGCTATTGGAATCACTACACAGGAAAAAGTCTGCATTGTTATCACACACTATTAGTACTTGTCCAAGGAAGCCATATTTTGAACAGATAACAAAAATTTTAAGTAATTATAACTGCACCAATATCGAACTTCAACACTCGAATCGCGTTCAGTTCCTGAACTGAACACGACGGCGATAGCCATCCCCGCATTTCCGATTTCTATTCGTCACCGTATCGTGACTTCAAATTTAATTTTATGACTCTTCAGTCAATCATGAAACTCGGTTAGTAAAAATTCTCCAATACGAACCGCCAAGTCTACAGTCCACGTGGACTAGTTTGCTGCCGGTTCATTTCTATGTATGGTTTTTTTGTCCTTTGAGAGTGTCGCCAACTTTAAGAGTGCACAATATCGTTTACTTCGACTATCCTCTATGTGTTTAGTTCTGATAAATAGAACATTCTTCTTTGTGAAAAATACTTTTATTTCACGCAATAACTTATCGGTGTAAACTGAAAAGTTTGGCCTTTCTACACTTGTATAAAGTTCTCCATTACAATTTTTATATTTTTCAGATTGTGGAAAGTAAAAATACCCAAAAATGGTCGATGAAAATACTTCACTATATTATGGCGTCTTCATTGTTACTTCGTGATTAGGACTGTCCCTTCCAGAATAGAAGAATTCCAACGTTGCATCATAACCCAGCCTAGTACCACTGACAGATGGCAAATCAAACAGTGCTGTCTAATAATGCCTAATGAATGTAACTATGAGATCTAATACTATCTGACATCCATACATAATACATTATGAACGATTTTTTTACAGATACAAAAGCGAGAAATCTCTAGTATGCATGAAACAACTAGTATATCAGGCAGAAATATGCATAAGTTGCCTTATGCGAGACAAAATGTATATGTTCTTACCTTCAAGTTTGTAATTGCCAAAGAATCTCCATTTTCCACTGCTATAACTGAAACAGAGCCAACATCTATCTCCCTGAAAAGGTGATTTTATTATTAAAATTACGATTTGATAAATATTCCAGCAATACGAAAACAAAATATACAAAAATACTTTGCGAAAATGCAGTTTGCTTTACAGTTTCAGAACCTGCACAAACTTTGACAAAATTAATAAATCAGATGCTTTTTTATTTCATTCAATGACTCTGTTATGGAATCTTCCTGTCTAAACCTGTTAACTAGGGCTATAGTCAAGTATTCTCATTCTGGGATATTCTAAATATAGTTTCCTGGTTCTTCGATTCATATTTTTACATACTTATAAAATCTCCAGACTACAGACTTCTTTCACTTCTTTGTTTGCATTTATTTTGGGATTCAAAGTTTAAACTGGATTCCCCAGTAAACAAGCATGTCTTGTGAAGAATGTGAGATTCGGAAAAATAAAATAAACACAATGAAATAAAGCTAGCAAAGAGGAAAAACCTTCGCGAATGAGCAGTAAACAGTTACATTTGTGGAAAACCATATAATACTGAAGAAAAATTCTCGACTGGTCAGGCGTAACATATTGCTATTTTCATTATAAATCGCCTTTGCTATTGAGATTGATGAATCTACCCCATTTTTCTGAAATTAAATACTAGCATGTTGACAATTAGTAATAAAACCATGCGCAATCTAATATATAAAAATGTATGTTTGTTGGTTGGT
>NW_019296344.1:0-12416 GCF_000500325.1 Leptinotarsa decemlineata | reverse complement strand
TTGCCTCCGCGAGCTACCGGTAGCTCGCGATCGACAGGTTGGCGACCACTAGTATAGAGGTTCGTGACATCAGGTGCAGGGCCTAGGGCGCCTGAGACCCTAATGGCATGTCCAGTGCATGCGATCTCAGTCTATGTCCATAAATAGATTTTTCAGCATTGGGTGCTGGCTTGCCTCGCTGAGATAGAAATCTTGGCTTGACAAATGCAGAAGGTTGCTGTTCTTGACTCAACGCATCTGCTTAGAGCATTTGGTTCTCGTACCTAATGATCACTTACATAACGGTGTGGGAAATAGTCATTGGTTGAATCAAACTTGACATACCAGACTTCCCAGCCCTCAGCAGTTAGAAGCTTTCAGCTGAGAGCTTCGACAGACTGAACTCGATGAACTGCGTAACCCGATAAACCGGATGACGTTTCAACTTAACCATGAAAACAATTTCGATACATTTTTGAATTTTGAATATAATACTGGCATACTTAAATACCAATCTAATATATAAAAATCACGTGTAACCGTGCTTGTGATTGCATTCCTCCAAAACGGCTCGACCGATTTTTATGAAATTTATTTATGTCTGGTAGAGATAAGGTAGTGAAGTATATTTCTTACCTTTAGGAGATTAGGATGACCCTATCCATTCTGACGATTTTTTTTTAAATTTTAAGTTACCCTATAGAAATAATTTATATGGCAGAAAGTTTGAGTTCACGACCATAGACATAGACAACGACGTGTGTTTGCTAAATTCGCTCTGGAGCAGTTGACAACTGACCCCAATTTCCATCGAAAAATCATCTTCAACAATTGTGACGCCAAATTCCGTACCAATCTTATTTCAACCCGAATATAAAAAAAATTAACTGCAAGTCCAAAGAATTCTCGAAATATGAACTACGTCAAGGTATCAATGGTTGTTGGACCATCTAAATTCCCGACCTAGTCCAGGAATGCAACACAATGTTCCTAAGTATATGCAATTACTAAAGTACTAAACTTCGAAACTAGTAGAAATCGAAAAATATTCATCCGAAATATTCTGTTCAACCCATTTTATGAGACATGAGGCGACTTCATTTCCTCCCCGTCCGGCTACGCTTTCATCCCACATCATGCAGACACTTTTGTCACAAGTCGCATCTTGGATAGTTAAGTTATAAGTCCAAAGCTTAAAGGAGTAAAAACTCTGTGCATTTTGTAAATCTGGTGTAGGTAGACATTTTTGGAGATCAATCATTATGACTTTTTCTTGTAGTAAGTTCTCTCTCGACTTCCTTTTATCTTCCTATTTTATTTTGTATATGTTGGTCGTATCTGCAATATGCTGATCATATTTATTTTGTAGCTCCTTTCGTGAAACATGCGATTCTGCCTCACGAATTTGAAGCTGAAGTTGATCACATAAGTGACAAGTATCGTTGTCCGGGCTCTTGAATGAATAGTTATATTCAAAATTGAAAATCTCCGAGTATAGCCACTCCTTTGCAATATTTTCTGCCTCCAAACCACTTTCTTTACTTTCATCCAGGTAAAGTCTGTACATCCTACTTATATTCAATTGATTTCCCAGATACTTCTTTTTGGCTCTCTCTCGAGAGTAATGGGATTCGTACGTTGGAAATTGTGAAATGTGGTTTCGAACATTTTGTCGAACTTCTTCGGAGATCTTGTTGGCAGGTTGGTATCTTCCTCTTTTATCAAGCGTTACAATACCTTTTTCCGTTTTCTTTCTAACTGCAGTGTCTACTGTTTGCTGGGAGATGCTTAGAATATTTAAAAAGAATTTTTTACAAACTGTTTCATTTTTTTCTTCTGTTTCGAACGTATACCAATTGGTGACGATTATTTTTCCTCTTCTTTCACCGGTCTTTTCTCTGCGTCTTTTAATTGGTACCTGAGTAACTATGAACGCTATGTACTGTTTTCTCATATCTACTGTTTTTGATGGACTCCAAAAGTTAGAATGTATAGTCTGTCGACATTCTCAAAAAAATCTATTTTTACATGAGAGTTTACAATTATCGCCGCAAGGTTCTTTCAGGATCTTTGGGTTCATAACCCGACTTCCACTATCAGTTTTGTATTCTAATCCTGAGTATCGTTTTTTTTTCGTAACATTCTTCTTCAAATTCATTGGGTTTGCTTTTCTTTCACGAGTTAAGTTTTTCTCTGCCTTTTCATTTTGATTTTCGTCCAATTCAACGGAATAGTCGGGGTACGCCACATAATCATCACTGTCAAAATCTTCAAATTCACTCCCATCTATGCCCTCTTCATCAACATTTTGTAATACTTCTTGGATATTGTTTACTGATTCTTCGGGAATATCACCTACTAAGTTTTGAATAACGACTGTTTGGGTTACAAGATGTGACTTTTGTAGAATTTGATGACAAAGAAAACGCAATGTCGGAACAACACATGCCATGGGAGTTTTGCTTTGATCTTTCTCAATATCTGAAACAAAAAATGAAAATAAGTTTTTTCTCTCCAATCCGAAACAGTTTATAGATATCTACCTGGCCAGTCTATTAAAAAATTGAGCAATTATTCACGACGTGAATTACTCATCCTAATACATCCACCATCATTTTCTGAATTTGGCATTGAATACAATGTTAAGTTACTATCATTAGTATGAAAACAAGCCGAGGACGGCTAAGTATCAGGACGGTCGAATGTAACGAAATTACTGGATTAGTGATTGGGTATACATTACATTACATTATACATTATCATTATCATTGTTATCACTATTTTTATTGTTATTCAAGCTGTTATTATTCAGAACAACGGAAGATCCTGTATATTTTATTCTACTCCAGTTGATTAGTCATTTAGGGTTGAGTCAGAAATACGCTTTGTTTCTTTGTGTTTAGATTCTTATGTAACCGTGAGTAANGTTCCACACAATCGGACCATTTTGTAGCCTCCATTTCTTATTATCAGGTAAGTCGAATTTTTTGTGTAATTTCATCAGTTCTTCTATGATAGAGTTCTGGATATTTTCATTGTTTCAAGAAATCAACAGCATTCGTAAGAGCACTAAAATAACAGGTGTTATTCAACTTATTTTGTCAAAACCACATTTTGAAAATCAAATGGCGGTTTGGTCTACACCGGATCAGTGCACATGGTTAACAGTGGATCATGATCCACTGTGTACCCAACATCAGTATACCTAATTCACGATGAAATATACAAAATTATAGAGAGTCTTCTCAGACAAATTTGTTTTCCCCAATTAAACCTAAGAGTAAGCGCACACTACAGACTTTTTATCGTCGGATAGTTTAGTCTGGTTGGGTTGGGTGGGGGCACACTACTCAAACAAAACTGTTCGGTTCGGTGCGGGTGCGCAGACCACCAACTGAAAAGTCTGAACATTTGTTGACATATATAATATTTTGACGCGTTGTATTGAGAGTATTGAAGAATGTTATCGAGGAAAGCTATTATTGCACCCCATCCCATAGTTTCTTTTTAATATTAACATCGGAATATTATTTTCATGCTTTATTATATATAATGCAGGTCGCTTTTGAACTTTCGCAATTAAATTTTCTACTGAGCATTCGGCATTATTCGAGAAAATTATGAAAAAAAAATATGTAATGAAAACGCAAATATATTCAAAGATAAAGTAGGTACTAGATAATATTTGATATCAGATATCAACAATGGGATGTAGAGTGGGGAGTCTGCAGGCACCGACTGTTTAGTTGGTGAGTCTGCGCATTCTCATAAACACATAGTCTGACTCGCATAGTCTGACTCGCATCACGATTCTATACTAATAAGCATCCAACTAAACTATCGGCCGATAAAAAGTCTGTAGTGTGTGCTTGCCCTAATTCAAAACACATCCAATTGAAATATTTTAAGAACAACGATTCATTTCACAGAAGTTTTGATTAGGTTTAATGGACTTGCGATTACAGGGCTTACATTTGAACTTTATATGCCAATTTTGTTAATTTTGTTACAGAAAATGCCTCGAAGAAAAAGTTTCATCAAAAGATTGTCGTCAAGTAGCCTATCAAATGGCCATGAATAATAATCTCAAAATATCACCCAATTGGAAAGCGGATAAGTTGGCAGGGATTGACTAGTTTCGATGTTTTCACCAACGGCATCCCGATCTGAGAAAACCGGAGGCTTGCAGTCTCGGAAGGGCAACGGGTTTCAATGAAGAGATTATCAAAACATTTTTTTGACAATTTGGAAAAAGTAATCCAGCGTAGTTCCGATGGAACTCGGATACACAACTTAGATGAAACAGGAACGATCACGGTGCAGAAACCTCAGAAAGTTATTGGGCCGAAAGGCCACAAGAACTTGTGCAAAATCACCAGCGGTGAAAAGGGAACATTATGCACAACTTGCTGTATTATTAGTGCTGGTGGTCAAGCATTGCCACCTGCCATTATTTTTCCACGAAAAAAAGTCAATAACAGAATGACTTTTGGGACATCACCTGGAACTCTAATCCTGGCAACATCTTCGGGTTGGATGACCAGTGAGCTGTTCGTTGAAGAAATGGGGCATTTCATGAAACACAGCCACAGCACGCCGGATAATCCCAGTATTCTGATAATGGACAACCACGAATCCCACTTAAGTATAGAGGCGCTTGACTTAGCAAAACATCCGGGGTTACTGTCCTTACACTTACAAGAATGCAGCCGTTGAATGTGGGAGTTTTTGATCCGTTTAAGAGTTATTACCACAATGCTATGGACTCTTGGTTGATGCGTCATCCAGGTTGCTCAGTTACTATATAAGATGGAGAATTTATTGAACTAGCTTTTACAAAATCAATAATCATTTCCAACATAACGGAAGCCTTTCAGAAAACTGGAATATGCCCTTTTAACAGTGATATATATTCTCCAGTGATGATTTCTTGCCCAGCACAGTGACAGATCGACCGTTCCCAGCCAGCCTGATTTCAGCCCAGTTTAATATTGGTGCAGGTAATATGGTATCACACGATGATGCTGTTGCTGGACCATCCAATTGCAATAGTAATTTTGTATCACCAGAACAATTCAGGGCACCATTGAAAGCCAATCCTAGAACCAACAAAAGAAAATCAAGAAAGCTAGGAAAAAGCATCATAACCACCGACACTCCAGAAAAAAATGAGACAGCAACGGTCAGAGAAGCAACTGAAAGTAGAAAAGAAGCCCAAAAAAAAGGTGAAGCGCCAAGTTTTGCAAAATGAATCCCAAGAAGACTATGATGAAAGAGTATTGTGTCAAGATTCTGACAATGACAATGATTGGTTCGAAGAAGACGAAACAGAAGTCGAAGGAAACATGTTGACTGAAAAGCGATTAGAACAATCCTTAACTCGTCAAGCAGAACAAGATGAATTTGTGCTTGTTCTATTTTGTACAAAAAAGCAAAAGGTTTTCTACATTGCAAAGGTTTTGGATACATTGAATCATAATATGGAATATTATGTCAGTTTTCATAGATGTAAATCGCAGCAACAATTCTGTATTCCAGATGTGCCTGACCAGGCGTTTGTCAAAGAACAGGGTGTAAGATTAATCTTTTCGAATCCAACAATCAATGGTAGAGCTAGGCAACAGTCTCATTACAAATTCTCAGTTGATCTTTCTCTATTGAAAATGCGTTAATTTTTCATTTTCTTATATTTCATCTCGAAAATTTTTTTTGCAAACATATTGTTTTTCTATATTTTCATTTTGAAAATGAGTTAATTTTTCCATTTTGAAATACGCGCAATAATCTTGGTGACTGATCCACTGTTAACTGTAGGCCCATCCACTGTAGACCACCCCTGGTCAACACTGAATCATTGGGAGTAGGAGATTTGAGCCGGTTCTAAGCCTCCCCCCAAAACTATGACGTATTAATTGATTTTTTTTGTTGTTTAGTAACATCAAGGTGATGTGACCTTGAAGTGTCTGGTGCATGGATCGTTCAAAATACTTTTCATATGAGATTTTGTGTGTGTGTGTGTGAGACATAATGACGTAATTACATTTGGTTGGTGTGTGTGTGAGAATACACACATGGTGTATCTAGGTCAAAGCCCGCAAAGTTTTGCAGGTATGAAAACGCGATCTCTAGTCAAATTCAATATGATTGAATAATAATAGTAATTATGTATAGTGAATTTCTTTTTTTCCAACCATACTTGCCAGAATGGATTATTCATCACTTTGAATTGAATGATGAAAATCGAGAGGAAATTGAAGATGGTCGCGAAAATGATGACTATGAGAAAGAAGTTATTTTAGATAGTCTGTAAGTTCCTGTAAATCATAAATAATGTCAAATAAAATACTTTGTATTATTTTCATATTTTATTTATTCAAATCCCATTGTGTACAATTGAAAATGATCACAAAACAATAAATATGATATATATGAATTAGGAAAAATTACAATACATGATATAAGTCAGTTACAAATTTAAAAAAAGAAGATTATAAAACAGTACATGATAGAGTGGAAAAATGAAATAGTATCAATAATGTAAAGAGTTTCAATATCTGCTGTGAACTGAATCATCCAATGCATTGTATGTTAAAACTGTATAATGCAAAATTAATGCATATACTTTAGTGTTATCTGGAAACTTGGTCTTCCTCATCTCAAACTCAATCTTTATATCAATGGTTGATGATTTTGTTGCATTCGGTTGATGGGAACAATCGATGATAAATAGTGGATTCTCTCTAAATTGTCCAATGTCCATCAGAGGTTCACTCATATCTTTATCATAATAACTTCGCTGGAAACTCTCAGAAGCATAATAAGCAGGAGTATCAAGTTTTTTATCGAAATTCAAATTCCAACGATCATATGGATAAACTTCAGAATTCAAGTATACTCGAATACTATTGATATCGGCAGTTGTGAATTTTGTAATATCCTGCATTCTATTTTCAGATGTGGTAGTACTTTGGAATGCGCTGATGACAAATCGGAGTTTCCAGAGCGTTAGTTGTTTTGATGGCCCATATGTCTGAAGAAGTCCCACGTAATGATGGTAGTTCATAGAGGTCCCACATACGATACGCCAACTTGATTTTGGTATTCAGACCGCTTTTGTTTATTCTACTCAAAAGTTTGAGCTTGTGTTTATCATCTGGTACAATATGCCTTATTTTCCATTCGATTTTATTTATTTCCAAATCAGCATCAACCTCACCTATATATGAGTTTTTGAATGATCGAGCATAATCAAAATCAACTCCTGTTTAGCATTCAAGATACTTTTGTTGTAATCTTCAGCAAAACCCAACAAATATTTCAGTGGTAGTTTTCCACTGAATACATGACTGTTTGTATCCAACACATCTTGTTTTAATTGTGAAAGTCCCCAGCCAGATGTATATAATGTGTTAGCATGGGATTGTCCAGATGATATCATGGTTTTAATTGTAGATGTTATCCCGGGTTATCCAACAGCCACTTATTCACCACCCATTTCGTAACGAATTTCATCAAAGAGAAGTGCAATTGCATTATCCGAGAGATATCATGTTTTCGCTATGAATTCGGGGTGAATTTACCTTCTATGTAAATGAAGCTCTCGGCAATATCTAGTATAAGTGAGTGATTCGTACAATAAAGGCATGGCTCTACACGGAATTTTCGATGGGAGGTCACCACAAATGGCTTGATATTCTTCCAACTATAACTAGTATATATAACAATTAAGTTCATCGTACAATAGGTATGGCACCCATCAATGTTGATTCAACAACAAAATTGAAATTCAAAGGTATCAAAGGAATTGGAGGAAAACAAAGTAAAGCCAAATTCCAATTGGATGATATTGTACGTATAAACAAGTACAAAAATATTTTTGAAAAGTCTTACATTGCGAACTTCACCACGGAGCTCTTCAAGATTGTTAAAATTAATAAAACCACCCCAACGACCTATAATCTTGAAGATATGAATGAACAACCTATTAGAGGATGTTTTTACGAAGAAGAGTTATTACGAACCGAAAATCCAGACGTATATCTGATTGAGAAGGTATTAAAGAGAAGAATAAATAAAGTATATGTAAAGTGGTTAGGCCTTTCTAGCGAACAAAATTTTTGGATTGATGAATCAAATATGGTATGAATGTATCTACTATTGTATTTATGAATAAAGTAATGTTAAGGTTCATTATTGGTTTCATTTCAATCATATGTATGTGAATTGAAAAATATTGCAGCGGTAAACGTTGCCCCAACCATTCGCAACGTTCTGTGTATACCAAATCAAATTAATTGTATACTCCATTCCCGCTTATATTTTTCAACTTACGATATTGAAAACATATTACCATTCCTAAAACTAATCGCTCATAAAGTTGAGTCGACTCCTCAAGCTCTGCCTGAGCTCGCATTCTCGAACGTTGATTGAATTGGTTATCTTTCACAAATTTTGAACGGAGTTCATCTGCATCTTTACACATTTTAGAAAATTTAACCTTCGCTAATGCAATCTTGGCATCTAATGCTTGAAGAGTTTCCTTATTATCATTAATAGCACGCTCACTCTTTTCATGTTCAGCAATAGCCATCTGTGTCTTTACAAGGCGGCATTTTGCTTTCTTTTTCATTTCTCCAAACTAATGTAGTGGACTGAAAGAAGATAGCGATTCAGCTTTCAAATCACCCTTCATTTCTTTAGGTACACCTTTTGGCTTCCTCTTCGATCTGTGGGTTTTTTCTCTCGCACAACACTTTTCGATTGTTTCTTTTCTGTGAAGTCAGTGACAATCGATGAAGATGCCTTAGTAACCTTCCTCTTGATTGTTCTAGATTTCTTTCTTATCAATACCAAGAGGAAAGGTAGATGAAGGGTATTTGAGTGGTGATAATTGCGAAACGACTGGATTTTCAACAACAATTTGCTCATTTGGTTCTGGCACATCTGCAAAGTTAACGAAGTCGTTAATATCAAAATCAATTATCGAATCTTGACTCGATAAATGTAATACTGGAATATTTTCAAAATCAGTCTGATCGATATCAACAAGTGGTGAACCATCTTCAGCAATCAACAGCGGCATAGGGCTCATGATAATGATCATTTAGGTCTGAGGAATGATATGCGATAGCAATAGAATGTGAATAGGAAAGGTGATGATGCTACTGATACTTCACCTTTTATAGAAGAAAATAAACTAGCGCATGCGCTCTTTCATCAACTGGCGCATGCGCTCTTTCACTAAACTGTTCACGCATGTGACGATCTTTGTCATTTGAGAGGAACACTTTGTGTTGCATGCATTTTCAAAATGAGAGAAAATAATACATATCTGTACCCCAGAACAAGAGTATGTTGAGTCCAAAAAGTTAGTTTTCCAGTAGAGCTATTTAAGTAAGTACGTATTAGACTTTTTAAAATTGAGAAACACTAAATTCACTAAGTTTGGTAACTATTTCATAATTCAATAAGTTTCAGGCTTGCTATTGAGTAGCATAACAGCAAATTTCGGTTTTGTTTTTTGTTTTTGATTTATGTGACTTAACATAGTTTTGTATAGACAAAAATTAAATTTTATGGATTTGACATGTATGTTAAGTACGAACGTATGGACTTAANGTTTGCTGGGAGATGCTTAGAATATTTAAAAAGAATTTTTTACAAACTGTTTCATTTTTTTCTTCTGTTTCGAACGTATACCAATTGGTGACGATTATTTTTCCTCTTCTTTCACCGGTCTTTTCTCTGCGTCTTTTAATTGGTACCTGAGTAACTATGAACGCTATGTACTGTTTTCTCATATCTACTGTTTTTGATGGACTCCAAAAGTTAGAATGTATAGTCTGTCGACATTCTCAAAAAAATCTATTTTTACATGAGAGTTTACAATTATCGCCGCAAGGTTCTTTCAGGATCTTTGGGTTCATAACCCGACTTCCACTATCAGTTTTGTATTCTAATCCTGAGTATCGTTTTTTTTTCGTAACATTCTTCTTCAAATTCATTGGGTTTGCTTTTCTTTCACGAGTTAAGTTTTTCTCTGCCTTTTCATTTTGATTTTCGTCCAATTCAACGGAATAGTCGGGGTACGCCACATAATCATCACTGTCAAAATCTTCAAATTCACTCCCATCTATGCCCTCTTCATCAACATTTTGTAATACTTCTTGGATATTGTTTACTGATTCTTCGGGAATATCACCTACTAAGTTTTGAATAACGACTGTTTGGGTTACAAGATGTGACTTTTGTAGAATTTGATGACAAAGAAAACGCAATGTCGGAACAACACATGCCATGGGAGTTTTGCTTTGATCTTTCTCAATATCTGAAACAAAAAATGAAAATAAGTTTTTTCTCTCCAATCCGAAACAGTTTATAGAAATCTACCTGGCCAGTCTATTAAAAAATTGAGCACTTATTCACGACGTGAATTACTCATCCTAATACATCCACCATCATTTTCTGAATTTGGCATTGAATACAATGTTAAGTTACTATCATTAGTATGAAAACAAGCCGAGGACGGCTAAGTATCAGGACGGTCGAATGTAACGAAATTACTGGATTAGTGATTGGGTATACATTACATTACATTATACATTATCATTATCATTGTTATCACTATTTTTATTGTTATTCAAGCTGTTATTATTCAGAACAACGGAAGATCCTGTATATTTTATTCTACTCCAGTTGATTAGTCATTTAGGGTTGAGTCAGAAATACGCTTTGTTTCTTTGTGTTTAGATTCTTATGTAACCGTGAGTAATCGAAAGAATGATTAGAAAATATATTTGGGCAGAATAAAGCATACTTTTGAACACTGAACATCGTTTAATTTATTTTTCGATGTTACAATCGCTATGACCCCATGGAAGAGTTCGAGTGGTATTCGGAATGATGAATCTTTTGTCGTCGTGATATGATAATGCGACTTTTTTTTTCAATTCAGTTTAAATATCATGCAATACGCTTCTGAATGAGTTCATCTTCCTGAATATCATACCTCCTTCTTCGATGATTTTTTCATAGTCTTCACATATCAATTCATTCTTTACAACAGATCGTTTGATGCCTTTGGCCTTCCTCAGTTCACCATCAACAGATTTCACATAATGCGCTTTAGCACCTGTACCGTAAAAGCTGATTATTGGATCATTTGGAAATTCATCCTTGAAATTACCCAGAACTGGCTTTATCACTGGAATATTGAATTGGTTTCCTATTTTATAATTAGATGTATCGAACTTATTTATATTATTTTTCAGAACTTATTTTTGATAAATTCATAGAAATTGTCTGTGTTTACTTTGAGAATAAGGGAGTCGGTATCAGTGTAGAGTAAGGACGCATCTTCTCCAAACTGTTGTTTGATAACTCCATAGAAAAAATCAGACATAACTGTTTTGGATAATTCCAGAATGGAAAATCTCAAATACAGTGGTTTATCATAACGAACTTTTACTCTAGCCAATTGAATGGCAACAAAATTTTCTGTAAAAATGGTGCACTTTTTGAAATTTGGTCGCGATATGAGACAACTAGCACCCATAGTTCTTTTTATATTTTCCCAATGTGTAATGAGTCTAATATCAATTCTATTGTCTACGTTTTCCATTGTTTTTCCATAGACTGCATTATTCATTAGTTTGTAGAAATCTTTTTCAGATTTGTTATTAGACCTATTACGCATTTCAGTATTCAAATCTATATAAGGCTTCATCCAACATGATTGCTTAAACCTCAATACTCTATGTGTGTTCATNATTATCCAAACCTTTAACAAATGAGTGATGGTGATGCTAAGAATATCCAAAATGGTGGAAAATAGACTCACGTGATATGCAAAATGATCCCAGCTAAGCTGGACGGGCAGTCACCTTAATCAACAATTGTCATCACTAAAACTATACGACTCAAATGACGACAACTTGCCCAAAAGTATACAGGCGAAGTGAAATCCTGGAATCCTATTCCAGAAGGTATAATACAAAATTAACCTCAGCACTTCAACACCTGTTGCATACCAGAAATCACGTTTTTTCGCCAACCCCGTAGTTTCCTTGGTTGAAATGAGTATTACACACTGGGCTACAATTCTTATATATAACGGTTGTAGGTACCTAATTCAATTGGTCAACACCGAAAGCGATAACAGGTAGAATTTGTAAACCAATTACAATCTGAGTTCTTGGACAGCAGATACATTTTGGATTATGAAAAAAATTATTAGTATTTCCAATATTTCCAAAGACTCCAGCAGGTTCAACTTCTGTCCCTTAGCTTCTACATGGAGTAGGGTAGGGTGTATGATGGTCAACAGTGGATCAGTGGTACACTGTGAATCAGTCTGTTATTGGTTTATCTATTGTATGTAGGCGCTTGCGCGAGATGCACGTGGTAGGTAATGTAATGCCTCTTTGACTCACTTCACA
>NW_019296343.1:1757-12190 GCF_000500325.1 Leptinotarsa decemlineata | reverse complement strand
ATTTGGAATTTTCATTTATCTGTTGGAGTTTTTGGTTCATTTCATCCAGTTTCTTATTGACGGTTTTTGTCACTGCTTCAGACACACTGGCTGCTATTGTTTTTATGAATACCTGATCGTTTAGGTATTGTTTAAAAGCCATATTGACTGCACTTTGGATTTCGTCTCGAATATCTCTTGTTAAAACCAAGATTTTCAGTTTCACACAAAACAATATTATTAGTCAACAAATTAGGCTGTTTCTTGCAAATGTTGAAAATTTTTGAAGCACTCTGTTAAAATATATTCGACTTTTAACTAGGAGCACCCTTTCATGCACTACTCACTGTCGGCCATACTCGACTATAAATTCAATTCTCTTTTCTTCATTATGTTTTTTTTTGTACTTGAAAATCTGATAATAATCAAAATAAAAATTAGTTTCTCGTTGGAAAAAACTCTAAATGAACTAGATTTCTTATTAAACCAACCAAAACTTGTGGTTCTTGCCCAAAAATTTATATTGGCCCAACGGGGAGCACCTTTCTTCAAAGAATGAAATAACATAGGGGTTAGTTTCTTGAATGTAAAGCCCAATTCAATATTTGTAAACAATATTTTGGCAAAAGGGCATGAATTCACCACGACTATGAAAAAATACATTTGGTAAGCTTTCAACGATGTTTTTTCACGAAAAAGAACAGTTGATACATGTTTTGGTTTTATTATTGGGGAATTCACCTTGTTAGCAATCACAAGGGAATTCCTTTTTTTTGTTTTCATTGTAATTTCCTCTACCTGAACCCAAACACTCACTTTACTTCTCTCAAAGTTCTTGGCCTTTGCTTCCAGATAGGCGCATTTAGCCAGCTCGATTCGGATGGTTACAACTTTGTCTGACTGTGAATCATGCTGTAATCCAAGACTTCTGTTTTCTTAATTAGATTTATCTCTTGTCGTGATATAAATTTTACGACTTTTTCATTAAAGATTATTAAATGCAATCCTACTCCCACGTGGACATCCGGTCCACCCCGGCCTCCAACCGGCGTGAATGGGAGCACTATTTATTCAAATACACTAAAACAATGTTTATAATCACTTTTTCAACTTTTGCATGCACGTTAGAAAACGGCGGACATACACAACATGAGTTCCACCTCCAATGCGTTGTCCGGCTCCGTGCTTCGCAGTGACGTCACAAGTCAGGACAGAGCGGACAGAGAGATGCGCGTCGGCATACCGTTATGAGTGTATCGTGCCTTCCACAATCTTAACGTTTCGGTAACATTTTTCAAGTACTTCACACAACCTGTGTGTATTATGTTATCACATCTCACACACTTTCTTACAGTCAAAGCAAACAAAGCAACTTCATGCGTTTTGCAAGTTGCCGCCATGTTGAAGGTCAAGAGATGAAAAAAATGAAATTTAACCGACGTTCAGGAATCTATCAGTTGAAAGATAATGTTACATTTATTTTCCAACATACGTTATCAGACTAGCTTTAGAGCTGAACTAATCTCCATTTTTTGTTCTAGATTACGTACAATGGGGATGAAATAGATATGAGAACCTTCAAATCGCAAGACTGATTATTTTAAACTATAATTATTCCGTTTTAAATATTTTAAGTTCTTGCATGACTTAGAGATTGAAGCATTGATTTTCTAATTTTTTTATCGAAATGTACTGAAGAATATACGTTTCTTTAGAGATATGTTTTGGTTTTAATATATATCCAAGATGAGCAATATTGTCTGACACCACAGCTGTGATACTTTTTTACACATCCCTTTTGGCATCATCATAACGTTATGTGAACTATAATGAAAGTCTTGAATACTAATTCAAACTCCTATTCTTCTAAAGAATATGTTGAATATTCTATTCGTGATTTTGAAGACAAAATCGTCTTTAAAGATCATTTCTTCCGATTCAGACGTAACTGTGAATATCTCTTTTTATCCGAATCAGTTTCTCCTATCAACGAGAGGAAATGCTGGAATCACAAAGCTTTCATTTTATCTAGTTTGAATTAATATCAAAGAAGATCACTAAATTCATACGCTGCGTTTATCGACCACCAAGCGTTACACGATATAGGGCACTATTCTCTTTACTTGAAAACACCATCGACTTTTTCCAAATAAATGATGCCTGTGCCGAAATTGCCATAGTCGATTACTTCAATTTCCACAATATCGAACGGCTCAAATTTTCAAATATCAACGACCAACAAGTTCGTGAAGCTGAGGCTTTTGCAATAAGATTATAAATGAGCCAACCAGGATTCATGAACGTGATGGAGAATATGCTAGTTTTCAGGATTTATAACTAAAAATCAATCCAGAAATGTACACAGTCACCGTAAGGTCTCCATTGAGATCTTATAACCACGTACTCATTTCAGTGTTGAGTGGATTACCGATGAATGTTGCGATACATTCTAAGCCGCGCAAAGTTTGGCATTACAGATCTGCTGAGTGGGAAGATCTCCAAAACCATTTTCGAATTTTCCCCTGGCTAGATGTTTGTTTCAACTCTAATGATTCATCAACTTGTGCTTTTGAAGTCACGGAAGTTATTCTGTCATCCATGGGTTCATATATTCCTTTTTCAATGAAACGAAATTCTAACGGCAAACTTTGGTTTAAGGAAGATTGCGAGCAAGCTGTCGCTTCCAAAAATCTCACCTACCGGCAGTGGCGCAAAATTCCAATGCATGCTGAGTTCCCTCAAGTGGTATGATGTGGCAGATAGACTGTATTACTCAAGTATATTTATTTATGAAATAACCAGAAATTTATTACCAAAATATTTTGATTCCTTCATTACGTACAATAATCAAATTCATGACTACAACACAAGAACCACCAACCAATTCCACATTTCCAGGACAAGAACAAAGCTGTTTAGTTATCGATGGGGTTTAGGCATTAATAACTAGTATCAACGTATAACTATTAGTTTATTTCAAGACACTCAACCCGTTGCACCGACTGTTGAGCCCAGAGAGAGCCCGGTGCCCACGTCCCTATTCTGACAGCCTCCTTTCGCCGTGTCTCTGAACCCACCAAAGGTATCACATCGTGAATGATAGAACAAAAGCAATCTATGAATTCGTTGTTTTTCAGAGGATTGAATGATTTCAACCAATTACCTTACTACGTTAAAGATTCTGTTACTTTATATTCATTCAAGGTTCAGTTGAAAATATATATTACATCACGTACTCTATGAATTTTCTGATTTTTTTTTATTTTTATGTTTCACATCATCGAATTGTTTTATTGGTTCGAGCTTTCATGTGTTCTGTATACATTATGTTACGTCGTTGCCACATTTTGGTATGTTAAATAATTCATAGCCACTCGAATAATTGTTTTTATGTCCTAGTATAATTGTAATATGGAACTAACTATTCTGAATACTCCTGATTTGTTCTGTGTTATGGGACAATATTCTCAGAAACACATTTCTATTTTTAGCTTTTTAGCTTCTTGTATTTTAAGACGAAACGTCGGATATCAAATTCGAAAATACCATTATGTAGCAGGGAAAAAGTGGCAGTGGGAAGTGCAATTCATTTTCGAATCCTTCCAAAAATAAAGCTACAAAAAATAAAAACCATTTTGCGAAATTTCAGTTTTTTCCGGATATCTCCGAATTTACTCGGAATTTCAGAAATTTTTCAACGGCATGTTGATAGTCAGGTAGATGCGCAACTTTGCCCCAGTATACCCATCTTCGTATCTCTCATAGTTTCCGAGATCCCAATGGTGAGAATCGAATTTGGAACACCCTGTGTTAATAATGCATTTGAAGACTACTTAGGAAAAGAAGGAATTGTTCATGAATGTATTGCTCCATATACTTCAGAAAAAAATGGGCGTCCAGGAAGAGAAATCAGAACAATCGTAGAAAGCGCTCGATCCATACTGAATGGATTTAAGAGCAGAAGCCATCAATTGTGCAGTTCATTTGCTTAATAGAACCTCATCTAGCCAAACAGCAGGCAAAACGCCATCAGAGTTATGGAATGGAGTCAAACAATATTGGAGCATGGGAGAGTATTTGGTAGTGAAGGATATGTACATATCCCTGATCAATTGCAGACCAAATTAGATAAAAAGGGTGAAAAGATGAAATTAATCGGATATGATAATATCAATTACGAATAAAGTATCAAGAAATGTTTTTGATGAAAATAAATTTCCTGAACAGAGACATAATATAGCAAAAATATTCATAGAAGAAAGTGATGAAAATGTCCAACAGGATAATTCTGAAGTTATGCTGGAAGACGATCCTGCATTGAGTGATAATCTATTGAATGAAAACTCACTTAATGAAAATGAGGAAAGTATGCTCAGTTGCAACAATGATGATCATGATTAAGAACCATCAAAGATTCTCGATTATTCTCAATACGAACCGATAAATCTGAGACCAAGGAGAAATTTGAATTTAGAAGCCAATTCAGTAGATTTTTTTACCATCGTCATTTGATGAGGAAATGAAGAGTTCGAAGAAGAATCAATGTTGCAAAGCGTTAAAGAAGAACTGAATGCTCAAGATGAAAAACAGACTTGAATCAGTGAAGAGAGCTTGACAGAGAAAACTCACAGCCAAGTGTGTACTTTCCATTGAGAGGAGTAACAATGGAAAAATAAACCGTTACAAGGCACGATTATGTGCACGTGGGTTCAATCAAGCTCTGGTATTGATTACCAGCAAATATTATTTCCTAACACCATTATTCTTAGTATTGCAGCTAAGTATGTGGAAACAACAATTTGATGTTAAAACAGTCTTTTTGAACAGGAACCTAGAAGAAGGAATTTATCTAGAAACTCCTGATGGTGTGTTTGTTGACAATAGTAATGTATTAAAATTGAATAGGTCACTCTATGTGTTAAAACAGGCATCATATCAGGTATGGGGAAAGTAAGACCATTGTTCTCTCCGCCATCGAAGCAGAATTTGTTGCAGCCTGCGAATCTTCAAAGGAAATAATATGGTTACAGCACTTGCTGTGGGTGGAAAATAGGGTTATATTAAGCTATATGTTATTAATCAGAGTGCTATCAAATTAATTAATAACACAGTTTTTCACAAAGGAACCAAACATACACTGTGTAAAAGCCAAATGGAATACATTCATTATTTCTGTTACTGTACATATTTTTTAAAAAATCGCCGAAACACGTCAAATGTAAATTATAATTTGACGTTCTTCAACGTAAAAATGCCACCCCTACCTTTAACCCCCTTCGAATGACAGGTACAACCCCCAATTTTTTAAATGGGAAGTATAGGTTTGTGATATATCTTTTGGAAAGTCTCTTCATTCTCTATTCAAAAATGTTATTGCTTTCAAGTTTATTGCAACAATCTCAGCCTCGAAGGCTGAAGGATGACACCCCAGAAACCGCCTTGCTGGGCTCTTGTCTCCGACCCCCTTCATGGCTCTCGCAAGACTCCGCCGAACCTTATGTCTTCTCTGCCTTTCAAAAAGCCAGGAAGAAATCATGGGTGCTTCGTCCCCCCGTTTCTCAAACCGTTCTTTGTAACAGTCGCCCACGTGCGACGGAGGTCACCAGAAAATCTATTTTCGCTAAATTGACAAAACTCACGATTTCAATGCTTATTTACATCCTGAGCTACATGACAAATATATCTGACTGATGTGTATCTTTTCAAAACACGGGTGTTGATTAAGTATGTACCATAAGTTTGTAAGACGAAATGTTCATATAAACATGGGTCCGCAAATCCTTTGTTCTCAAGATACAGAGTGTTAAAATAAAAATTAAAAAAAAGTTATTCGTAATTATCTTGAATATCCTTTGCCTAATTCTGTTGTAATTTGGCAATGGTATTCATAACATTAAGGAGCTAATTTTGCCTGAACGTGATTCAATTTACTAAGTCCAGTGGCGTCTCGAGCGGGATTTGAACGAATATTTTTGACTTAAAAATGTACGCCACTGACTTTTGTGCAATTTTAATTATTTTTTTGGATTAGGCAATCAGAAATACAACGTTTTTGTCTCATTAATTTTTTTCGTATCTTGCTTAGTTTTTAGGAAAAGTAAGTCGACCTAATTGCATAACTCTGGACCTCACAAGAAATTATATGGGGAATTAAATGTTTCTTTTGGAAATTATTATTTTTTCAATTTTTCATTACTAATTATGTAACAATAGCAACAAATATTAACATCTAGACTGAAGACTTGCACTTAATTAAGTGTTGGAAATGGCCTCCTTCAGCTTCAATACAATCGTTTAGTCTCCGCATAATTGAATTTCGCACTCTTCTGAAAATACCCGGCGTATTTTTCATTATGTGACATGAATTAATGATTTTATTCCGTAAATCCTCTTCACTTTGAATATCAGTTTTGTATACCAACGTTTTAAGGTGTCCCCAGAGGAAATAATCTAAGGGATTCATTTCAGGTGAGCGAGGTGGCCATGGGTGTGGGCCTGCTCTACCAATCCAGCGATTATGGTAATTTTCATTCAAAAATTGCCGTGCCACTACACTGAAGTGTGGTGGAGCACCATCGTGCATGTACCACATACGAAATCTTTCCATGACTGGAATTTCTTTTATGAGTCCAGGTAAAACAAATTCTAAAAACCTTCGGTATTCTTCTCCATTAAGTCTAGGTGGAAGGAAGTGAAGCCCAATGAGATGGTCACCGACAATTCCAACCCAAATATTGAGAGAAAACTGTTTTTGAAAATTATTTTCTATCAAGGCGTGTGAATTGTTTTCGGCCCAAATGTAATTGTTGTGGAAGTTAATAATTGAATTGCAATAAAAACAAGCTTCATCTGTAAACAATATTCGACTTATTTTACCGCGTAACCAATTAGAAAAAGCTAGTCTTACAGGCAACTCTCTGAGCTTGCACACGTTGCATGTGATAGGGATATAGCTGCTGGGCTCTTAACATCTGCCACACTGTGACATGGGTAATATTCAGTTTTTCAGCTATTTTACTTATTTACTTCAATCTCATTTAAAACAGCTTCTTCAATTTGAACTATTCGTACCGTTGCAGGCCTCCCAATGACAACCGTCGATCTTTTAAAGCTGCCTGTTTCAGAAAGTCGTGCATGGAGACGTATAAAAGTTCTTCTATCAGGCACTACACGCTGAGGAATTTTTTCATGGTAAATGCGTCTTGCAGCATTCGAGTTTCCGTGAGTTCCATAACAGAAATGCATATCTGCCATTTCACTGTTAGTACATGTTGAACCATGATTTACAAAAATGGTTCGAAAAATAACCACTAAACACACTTTTTATAACAATTATAAATTGAAAGCTTATTAAGTTGATAACAACTGTCAAGTTGTTCATCTAGACGCCCAGGCTAGACGGTTGTATTGAAGCCGAAGGAGGTCATTTCCAACACTTAATTTAGTGCAATTCGTTAGTCTAGATGTTAATGTTATTTAATATTTGTTGTTATTGTTACATAATTAGTAATGAAAAATTATATGATTGGGCTTTGACTTTCGGTTGATCAGAGGATAGAGTTTGGCTATCCTCATTTGTACTCTGTCCTTGATGTAATCAACATGATTTACCCAGGTGAGTCGGTGGTCTACTCAAAGTCCTAGGTATTTGACTCGCGTTTGCCATTCGATCTCCCTGCCTGAAATCGTGACTCTTGTATCTGGAGAAACGTTGCGCCTTCCCAAATCTATCGCCTTAGTTTTTCCTGGGTTCACCCGAATCTTTCGTACCAGGTACCAGCGTTCGAGGTCGTCCAATGCGCGTTGCATGTAGACGACCACCAACCCCCGTCCCATGGAAGAAGCGAGGAGAGCCGTATCATCGGCGTATAGGGAAACCTGCACGTGATCAAACCTCGGAAGGTCGTTCACGTAAAGGCTGTACAGTAGTGGAGACAACACAGCTCCTTGAGGCACTCCACCTTGGATTTCCCTGAATGGAGACAGGGTTCTTTCAACTCGGACCTGAAATGATCTGCCCTTCAGAAAGGACCTAATCCACCGGATCAGGCCCCGAGGCAGGTCGAAATCGAGCATTTTGTGTAATAAGCTTTCGTGCCATACTCGGTCGAAGGCTTTTGAAATGTCCAGGAGGACGAGAGGGACTGTCTTCCTGTTGTTAAGCTCTAAGATGGAGTTTTCGACCAGTCTCAAGGCCTGTTACTCGGTGGAGTGTGCCCTCCTGAAACCGAATTGTTCGTTAGGCAGAACATGTTGGTTTTCAACTTCTTCAGTTAGCCTTTGTAGCACAACACGTTCAGCCAGCTTATCCGTTGAGCAAAGCAGACTAATTGGACGATGATTCTGGGGAAACAGCGGGTTCCGGCCCTGTTTCGGAATCATGACAACTACGGCATGCTTCCATCTTCGGGGGAAGTATCTGAGGGCGATTGAGCTGTTTACGATGTCCAACAGATATCTAATAAAGTTCTCCGGGAGCTGCTTCAACAACCTATTGTTTATTGAATCAATTCCTGAAGTATTTTTGGGTTTGGAGGCTCTGATGTACCTCTCAGTTCTTCCTCCGAAGCTGGACGGATCACATCGTCATCATTCTCCCTGAGGATACGCTGAACTCGCTGTTCCAGCCGGATATCACGGTCAATATCATCATCTGGATCAACGTTAAGTTGGAACTGATTTTCCATTGTATCTGCAAAGGCTAGCGCCTTCTCGGCGGAGGAGTAGCAGATGCCGCGCTGTCCATGAAGATGGGAGGGAGCAGTTTTCCTCTTCTCGAGTCTGCGGGTGACTCGCCATAGCTCATCATCCCCAGGTTCGAGAGATTCCAAACACTCACTTCACCTCTCGTTTCTATAGTCAGTGATGGCCTGTTGAACTTGGTTGGCCATCCTGCTAGCAGCAGTCTTGTCCCCAGGATAGAGGGTCCGCTGTTAAACTCGTCTGAGTCGATTCCTCTTCAGGATAAGATTCTTTATCCTGGGAGGAAACTCATTATAGCTTCGCAGAGGACACTCTGTCCTAGTTGTGGCTGCGCGGAAAGCGTTGTTCACAGACAGTTCAAAATCTGCCACTGCCACGTCGAGACCGTTGTGAGTTTGAAGTGCCTCGCGATCTGTAGGTGTCTCCACTAGAAGAGCCTTGAATGCTTCCCAATCCGTGGATGATCTCATGCGATAGTCCTGGGGAGGGGGATCATCTCCCAGCATCAGGATGACTGTATTATGATCCGAGTCTGATTCCGACAAAGGGTACACTTCGCAGGACATGGAGACGTTCCTGAGTAGTGCGATATTAAGCACGTCAGGTCTGTTATCCCCACGGTAGAACGTAGGCTCACCTGGACCCATCACTCAATACTCATGCCTGTCAGCATGCGCATGGAGCGCTCGGCCGTTCGCATTGGTGATTCTGCTCCACAGATTGTGCTTGTCGTTGAAGTCACCAGCAGCAATTGTGGGGGTATCTGTCGACAACTGCAGTTCATCCAGTGATTCTGAGATTAGTCTATGACGACCTCTTCCCAGTTGGAGTTCAACGCCCACGACTTCCGTGCCGTGTAACTGGTCCGAGTCAATGCCGAATTGTACGTGAGGAAGATTACTTTTGACAAAAATGCCAACTCCTCCTCCAGCACGTCCAACTCGTTCTCTATGGTAGAAACCACAGCGAAGCAGATGTCATTAACTTTCGACGAATTAGGACTGTTGGATGCTGTAGTCGGCTTAGCGGAGGTGTTGCCGCTCTTTGCCGCTCCTGCATAGCTCAACCCCGGACGCGTGCTAGATGCACCAGCAGGACGTCTCCCAGATGTGGATGCATTCTGGGGGGCACTTGCGGCCACCTTGGTCCTCCTGCGAACCTTGGGGAACTCACGACAACCCCGGTAGTTCGCAGTATGCACCCCTTTGCAATTATTGCATTTCGGAGGTTCGGCTCTTGGTTTTTTACATTCACCTGAAAAGTGTCTGCCGGCGAACTAAACACAAATGGGGATGGCTATGTCCTCTGGCTACGTTCCTCTGGCTATGTCCGAACCGCTGACATCGGTGACACTGCCCGACCAATGTCCTCTGATGTTGGGACTCAACCTTAACTTTAACGTTAAGGAGTTCCCTTTCGTCGTATATATGTTTCTGGTTTTGGCTCACTTGAACCAAAACCAGAGGAAGTGGGCGATCCCCGCGCATCATCCTGGAGACAGATGTTGGCTGGAAACCCTTCTCCATCAAAGCATCCTCGATGTCAGCGGTTTCCAAATGATCTGGTATTCCTCTGAAGACAGCTCTAATTTGTCTGTTTTCAGGAAGGGTGTACGTGAGGTGGGGGATTTTTCTCCCACCAGGAGTTTGGACATTTTCCTGTAGTCCTCGATAGTGGAAAGCTGGACCTTAATACCGTCAGCCAAGTTCACCGCTTTTGTATAGCTAATTTTGTGTAGGGTAGCTAATTTC
>NW_019296342.1:0-12238 GCF_000500325.1 Leptinotarsa decemlineata | reverse complement strand
TCTTATCTTATATATTTTAATTTTTATAGTCAGCTAAAGGCTTGAGTCAAATAATCAATTGTATTCAACATTTATTTCATATACACTGTTCAGGATCTCCCAGAGTTACACAACTCCATTGAGACTGGACCCAATAAGTTGTTTATTTTTGAATACCTGTTGATTATGTTGAGATTTCTTGATCAAGTAATTGATTTTGACTGAATTTTCTGTTCTTGGTTACCTTTGTTTAATATTTAGAACTTTTATTGCCAAAATCTTGATTACATTATAAACTTTTTCCAGGAGATGTGTACCACCTGGAGGTTCTCACACTTGTATAAAATCTCTGAATCCTAATTTATAAAATGATTTGTTATTATTTGCTTTCATATCCTCAAATAGCAACATTAGCTGATTCATTCCTATTTTGTTGGAATATTTGAAGATATTTTTAGCTAAGAACTGACATCCCAGATCTAGCTGCATCAAAAAGCCGCCATGGAAATACAAGACGTGAAGATATATTTTTGCAACTATTGGATGTTTTCAATATGTACGATCTCAAGTGGGAAAAATTAAAAAATGAGACAATTGCTGGTGCAAAGAACATGTACTGGTACTGGTTTGGTTGGCATGATTAATAATGAATTGAGATAATCAAATATTACATAGCCTCCACTACCCAGATAGCACGAATATTCTCAGAATATTCTCCCAAGCTGTTAAATCATCACATTGTAGAATATTCCTAGGAATATTCATAGAACATTCTCTAAACTACTCTGAAAGTTTGTAGAATGTTCCTCATGAACATTCTGAGAATATATTCATATTACATTCTCAGAACATACCAAGGTAATTTTCTGAGAACTTTTTCATGAAAACATTCTCAATATATTAGCAAGCAAAAAATGGAAAGTTCATATGCATAAGTTTTCCCTGTAGGTTTATGTTATCAGAATATTTTTGGTTGTGCTTATATTTCAAAGAAAAATTAAACTCGCTCGTTTCACGTTCTATGTCATTAATAACTTTTGACTAGAACGACTTTAGGGTCCATTTTTCAATAAATGTATCAAAAGAACCGGTTNTTGGGGTATTTCGCATTGAATAAATCACGAACTTCTGCCTGAGTCCTTACTTTATCTCCACAGCCAATCATAATTAAAATTTCGATTCTTTGGGTTTCTGTTACTTTCATTGCCAGATTATAAGTGATTTAAATATTTTTCTAGAAATAATGTCAACCGCTTCAATGATACTTCACTTCAATGACATTGACTAATCTCAAGTAGAGTGTAGGACTTTTATCACCATTTCTTTTTTCTAATCAACAAAAACAATAGAAGACAGTACGATACTTTATTCTCAGTGGCGGTGCATAGCATTATTTGGTTCAACGAATTACTATTATTTGTAATTCCAGTCTTCTGAATACATAATTTCGGTTGACCCTGTATTAATACATATTGAAACCATTATACCGTTGAATAGACGACTAGTAGATCTTTTGAATGGGGTGCCACATGACCCCTGTTTGCATTTAAAAAAATTGTCGATTACGTCATCACGCCAACACTGGTGACGAAACGTCTTTCATATGAATATCATGAGATGGGCCGTCAAAAATTAAAGTTGACCTGTTTTTGGATTTCTTCCGAAAGACGCTCCTTTTGTGAATATCGAATTTATTCCATACATTTGCATCGTACTGTATATATGTTGACTCAAACCTTTATATACCTTCAGTCGCAATGAAGTTACGGAAACAAAACGTTTCTTTGTCCATCAACAATTATGATTTCAATGTTGTACAAAATACAGAAATACACGGTAAACTTTTTGGTGGTGATTCTAAGCGTGGATTGATCGTAGGTAGTAGTGGCAGCGGTAAAACGAATGTTATGTTGTTACTAATAGTACATCCTAATGGATTTAGATTTGAAAATATTCATCTATACTCAAAATCATTGAATCAACCCAAGTATCAGTATTTGCGTGCTTTGCTTCAACCACTCGATGAAATTGGATATTATGAATATAGTAATAGTGAAGATGTACCTTCTGCAGATAACATTGAAACTAACTTTTCGATCATATTTGATGATGTAGCATCTTGCGATCAAAATATCATTAAAGATTATTTTTGTTTCGGATATCAACATACATATTGTCTTTATATCTGTCAAACATATTCTGCTATACCGAAACAACTCATTCGCGACAATGCTAATTTGTTAATGATATTTCCACAAGACATCACTGATTTGAAGCATATATATGATGATCATGCAAATATTGACATGAACTTTCAAAATTTTAAAGATGTGGCATCTTCGTGTTGGAAAAAAAAATTGACTTTTTCGTTATTGACAAAGATTGCGATTCATCTTCGGGTAGGTATAGAAAAGGATTCGATACATACATTTATATATAAAGATGCACTAAGAAAAAAGTATAAAATTATAAAGAATAACACAGTTAAATCACAAACTCAATTGGAAAAATCGTATTAACCCATTACTCGATCTTTAACATGATTGGTTTCCACAATAGGTGAGACGACGGCACCGAAACCCATCAAACCGGAGAAATTGGAAAAGTTCGAAGAAATTGAGACTACAAAAACACCAAAATCATATAGTCAATAAACATTTTTATCATCCACTCCTAAACAGGTAACTCCAACGGAAATACCGAAATTTTTGACAAAAGAAGAAACATATGAAACACGCAATGAAGAGGGGGAAATACCGGATACAACGAGAGAAGATCAATTCATTGATGATACTCTTTCTCAATTCTATCATACAATCACAAATTCAGACGTTCTTCAGGAATACTTAGACCAATTTGAAGCACCACTTCCCAGAAATTATATCAGAGGCACGATAAAAGATACTGAAAGTAAATATGATCATATCTTGGGGCTTTTCCATAATCCGATAGAAGACAAATTTTATATAGGAGACTCTGAAGTTGATTTTATTGGAGGTAATGTGAATGTGAAAAATATAAATCACAAAGGAACGGTAGGTCTTTACGAGTTACTTTTTCTGAAAAATCCTGTAGCTTACACCACAGAAGACGCTGAAAATGATGTGGATAATGTAAAAAGAACTAAAGCATATCGTCGTGAAAATAATGCTGATTTACCAATTATAAAATTTCCTGGAGATATCAAGAAAAAGTATTTCCACATTATAAAACCTCATTTACAAAAAACTTGTCCTAGATCTGGTTCAATACCATCATCTCTATCCAGAGATGTAGTCATTCCCACATTTGGTTCAATTCCACCATCTTCATCTGGAGGTGTACTCACCAGAAATATGACAAAAAAAGGAGGTAAAATTTCAATGATGATGAGATATGATAACGAACCTATTGATTATAGATATTTTGATGACTACAATGAACTAGTAGATAGATTACGTTTGCTAGTTGCTTCCGAAGCCACTGGCAACACTACTGGTCACAACAATGCATTTATTTCAATCATTGAAGAGTTACGTGTAGGTGCAATAATTTTATAAATGTATGTTTTACTTTTCTGTCTTAGTATTCAAAATGCCACTGAACAAATTCAATCAACATTTTCTTACCAATTCTTCTTCATTTCTTCAGAAGATATCGTTACAGAACAACCACCACAAACAGATTTACCATTTTTTATTTGTCAGCCTTCTAATTCCACAGTAAATGTATATTAACTATTCGCGGTAGCAAAAACCTTTCTTCCAATCAAACTCATTATATATTAATCAATAATAGTATTACTTATACGATTCCGATTACAGGAAAAGTTGAAAATATTCAATACATTGAAAATATCCTATCAGAATCAAAACGATGCTTTAGCCAATCTTTTGTACCATAATAAACTCAAAAAAGGTGACACTATTCAATTTCCTTTAGAAACCTCAAAGAAACTTGCGTCCAATAATTTTTACATTGAATTTGTAATTCAATGCCCTTTGGAGAAAGGTGAATGATATGTTGAATATTGATTGAAACTAAACATTTTTGAGAAAATAAAATTTTTATTTAGAAGAAAATCGTTCCACATTTTTGAAAACTTTTGCTTCCCAATTCTTTTCTTCTTGCAGATTCATAATCTTTCTAAGATCTGACGCATAACATGGATTTTGATCTTCCGCCTGTTCATCCTTCGAATTAGTCTTTTTTTTCACATGCCACATTTGAAACGATTCAATTTTCGGATCATCATTATAATATTTATTTTCCAATTCCATACTGATGTTGTCAAAAGATTTCACATATAGGTGAATTCAAAATTCCACCAGGGTTGTTTATGAATCTAGTTATCACTTTGATAGGTCTTATCTGCATGCACTTTATACAAAAACCAAGGAGCAGAATGGGTCTGCTAACGAAACAGTGGTCCGGTAAGTATTGTAACTTGATATCTCTACAAATACAACAAATTTTCTTCTGTACTACTTCTACTACTGAGTAAATACTCATTTAGTGATCGACAACAATTCCAACCTGTAACTTTCCAACCTGTAAACTTTCCCACTTTTTTCTCATTTGACTTGTAAACGATTCAAGAGACAAAGTGTTGTCGCTCTCACAATAACATTCTCGAGGTTAAACTTTCAATTTATTCTATAATGCCTTTGAATAGATTCAATCAACATTTTTCAAAACTTAATTTTTGTTCAGACTCAAGCCACGTTATGAATGTAACATGGATTTACGTGATACGAATAATAAATTTAATCGTTTCATTGATTATTGTAACGAGGATAGTAATGATTAATGTATCACAGTTATTTATGAAAATTGTATTCTCATTAGTGATGTAGATGACATATTGAAAAATGGAAATGAAAACAGAAAAAACAAACATATATAGTTTTTTATTTCATTCACTTTTAAATTACAATTGATCAAGAGCTTATTTACATAAATGACATCTTGATTGTGAAGTTGGTGGACCGTCTGCGTGAGTGCGCCATTCAGGTCACTTGTAATGAATGAAACAGGGTAGTTGCACTCGTGAATGGAAATTATTTCGATACTCTCTTGGCAATTTATGCCATGCATATAAGAGTTCGATTGGTTGGGCTCTTTCAATCAAATAGTGTATGGGAAACTTCTCCAGTTCTTCTTCACTGAAGTGATGTAAATTCCGATTGAGATGCCAATGATCCTCCAATGGATAAATACAGTAACATGCTTCTTGATTCATTTTTTTCTTGGTTTGAAAACTTAATTCTCTGCTGATACAAGAGAAATAACATCATACACAGTTGTATACTGATTTCATCGATACATTTTCATGTTTTCATATAGTGTTAGGAATCACACGTTAAAAGGTAAGACCTCGTTAATCCTTAGCTCGCACAAGTTTCTACTTCTGAGGGTTGTCGTTCGTAGGGGTGCGACAGCTGGTTAACGGAATAACAGATTTTTTTTTTAAATCAAAAATGTGTTGTGATATGGGATGGTGGGGAGAAGATGAAGAAGTAGAATAATTATTCTATTTTCAAAAACAAGTCTGAACTTGTAATAAAAACAGTTTTTGTTTCATTACATTTTTATTCATCATCATTCATTATGAAATGTGTATACAAAAAGAATACATTTGATGGGGTACATACACATTTATATTCGTTATTACTATGATAAAAACACATGGGGTCTTCTTCGTCCAGTGCAGGATGATCATCCAATTCATAAACCGTACAATTACAATATTTCTTGATAAAGTTGAATTTTTCTCTACCTTTTACATACACGTCTGCACTTTGCGTTACATATCGTATAATATTTTCAAATTGATGTGGAGGGGTGAATCCTACATTCCAATCTATAAAGCGGTTGTTTTTCATTAACCAAGTTGCCTGTTTTTTCAGATCGTATGGTATATTATGAAATGGTGGTTTGAATACGTAGTGACTGATACAGCGATTGTCATCGTTACACGCTAATTCTTTCACTACGAATTTATTATTTTCAACTTTAAAACCTTGAAAATCGATAACTAATCTCATATTCGAAGATTTTCCAAGTGTCGTTCAACTAATTTTCTCTTCTCTAAATATTCAATTTCAGCCTTGAGTTGTGTCAACTGGCGTAGAAATTGAAATAGTCTACATCTATACTGAACTAACATTATCAACTGACTGACTGACTCACACTCATTGTCATACAATTTTATTCAACGGATTATAATAGGATTCTTTTTCATGTAATATCAAACAATATGCAGACACATTATTCCCTGTAGATTTTGATGTTTCAAATTCTATTCGTAAAACTACAGATTCACTCTGAATGATTTCTTTTTGATGAGAACAGTCAATATGAATAATTGGAGCTTTGTCTTCGAATTCTTTCGGGTTAAATATTGGCTGATTTGTTTGGATGTGCAAACATTTCATATAGTGATGCAAATCGGTTTGAATCGGAATCCAAATTAAAATCTTGGTAGGGAAATCTCTCACTATTCAAAAATACTCGTACATTTGTCAAGTTACAATGATTTAATTCACTCATATCTTTCAGAATCTGACCTTTTCGAGCATCTTGAAAAGCAATAATTATGTGTCGAGGACTTTCTAAGTGAGTTGAAGTTTTTACAGACCAAGTGTTACGAGCTGAATCATTCAGAATGGAATATTCTATCAATTCCCAACTTCGGAATTCAATTGGTAATTCTGTACTATTACGAACTATTTTATTCAAGTGCAATTGTTCGTTAATACTTGATGTTATATGGGGTACGTTCCAATATAGTTTGGTGATTTGAATTTTTCGTTTTTCTGTATTATCTGTTGCAATATTAGCATCAAAATCATCCTTTTCTCGAATAAGAACTAATTCTTGTCTCATATTCATTATAATTCTTTTATAATCTTCGAAAAATCCCGACCACAATTTTAATGGTATGCATACATTAAAATTTCCTTTGTCATCGATTAAAAGTTCATCATTATCTTTTGGAAACCATCCGTCATTTTCCATTAGTTTACTTTCATTTTCGTTTAATGATAAGTAATTTTTCAGTGTGGAACTAGGCCAACGTTCTGAACAGAATCTATTACTACACCATCAAATTTGTACCTGAGTTCTCTGAATGAATAAGCTATACCATTATTAATGAATTGGAATTTGGTTGGCACTTTGTTTTGATCCGTTTATATTTTACCTTCAATATAGATTTAGCTATTACATGGAAGTGTGTATGCATCTAAATCTTGTACGGAAATCCTAACTTCATCATTATAGTTGAGGGCTCCAGAATTATATGGTTGATATGTGTGGAATTGATAATCTTCAATAGTTGTATCGCTGAAAGGTTCACCTGTTACATTCAATAAATACTCTTTTGAAAGCTATCCAAGCAGACACTCCTATTCTCATACCGTTCAGAAAATGGGAACTTCATATGCTGCCTGCTCTCACACAAGGTGCAAAAAATGTGAAATATGGACCGTCAAGACTTCCTCGTTCCTCGAAAGCCCTCGCTATGTGATTGTATGTTTCCAAAAAAATTGTGATTACACTAAAGTCAACAATGATCCAACAATATTCAATGAAAAAAGAACCGATAAAATTGTTGGTGGTGGATTGTGCAAAATGTGCTTCCTTTTTGGTCGACGTGAAGGGGGTACAAATGATGTTAAGCTGGGAAAATTGGTGTCGGAACCACTGACAAGATATAAGAAGGCAATCGAAACGATCACACACCACGAGAGCACGAATTACCACCAAGCGAACGTGATCTCAAAATTTTTTGATGGTGATAGAGGGAAAATCAATGGATGTTGTTATCCAAATGAGATCCCAGGAAATGAAAACTGTTGAAGAGGATCGTGAAAAACTCAAACCCATTATGAAAACAATAATACTATCTAGAAGACAAAAATATACCGTTAAGAGGTCATAGGGATGACGGTCGTTTAGAATTGGAAAGTTCTTATGAATACGGAGAAGGAAACTTCAGAGCGTTATTAAAGTTCCGAATGGATGCTGGAGAGGAGATACTACATGAACACGTGAGATAGTGTAATAAGAACGCTTTCTACATTAGCAAGTCGACAGAAAATGACTTAATTGAATTCTGTGGAGAACTTATCAGACACAAAATAGTGGACAAAATCAAAAAGTCAAAATATTTCACCATCATGGCTGATGATACCACAGATGTTTCTGTTTGCGAGCAACTAGCCATTTGTATTCGCTATTTCGATGAAGATTTAAACGAAATACAAGAAGACTTTCTAATGTTTGTCGTAGTTATTGAACTCACTGGTGAAAATGATACTCACCATATTTTGAAAGCGTTGGAGAACCTTAACCTGGACATTACATTGTGTCGGGGTCAAGCATATGATGGAGGATCCAACATGGGCGGTAAAATGAAAGGTATTCAGACACGCATATCCAGCACTAAGCCTTTAGCCTTTTTTACCCACTGTGCAAGCCACCGACTCAACTTAGCTATTAGTACAGCCTGCACCGTACCCAGTATAAGAAATGCTATAGGAGTTATATCAAGTGTAGCAACTTCCTTTCGTGGCTCAGCTCAATGAATACATCTCCTTAGAGAAGAAATTCAAGCTCATCTGCCAAAGGAAAAACAGAATATATTAACAAAAAATGTGTGAAACCAGATGGGTGGAAAGACATGAAGCGGTATTGACGTTGTTGGACGTCTTGCCATGTATTCCTGAATTATTGTAAACAATGGCTGATCAAGACCAAGGAAACAGAGTTGCTATACCTCCATTTTCATTGCTCCAATCTATAATGTCATCGGAATTTCTCGTAAGTAGTAGATTACAGTCGGTTCTGGGCCTCCGCCCACCACTATGACGTATTATTTGCTTTTTTTTTGTTGTTCAGTAACATCAAGGCGATGTGACCTTGAAGTGTCTGGTGCATGGATCGTTCAGATTTTTTTCATATGAGATTTTGTGTGTGTGTGTGACATAGTGACGTAATTACATTTGATTGGTGTGTGTGTGTGTATGTGTGTGTGTGAGAGAGAATGCACGGTACAGGGTTACATCATGTGCTTGTCTATGTACAAACATACGTCTGCATACTTATCCTTCAAGTAATGGATGTTCCATCGATGTGAGCCCACCAAGTTAGTAATGGTGTGACGTCACAGAAGCAACGGTTCAACGGTAAGAGAGCAAGATTTTCACCCCACGACGTGTGGCTGAATGATGCGTATTCATCGGTGTGCCCTCACCTCTCTCGATACGGTGAAGGCTGTGACGTAGCGCATCGCTCTAGCCTCGCTGTCGATGGTGACGCGCAGGCGGTGAGGATTGTGTTAACGTCTGCCTTCTACGAGAGCGCAACGACCACTGTCTGTTCGTATCGACATCTGCTAACGCATCCATGGTGTTGGCGCATGTAGCTGAGAGGTGTGGTTGGCTATGACTTCTTGACGGACCCTATCAGACTATATTTAAGAAGCGGACGAGTGTTGGTTATGTCAGTTTACATCAAGTGAGTTAGTGAAAACGTATCATATAAAATGTATTCCTGTGGATGTGGTAAATCTTTCACTCGTAGTGATAATCTTCATTGGCATCAACTCCAGAGTTGCCAAGGAGGGCCTTCAGTGAAACGGATGAGAGTGGACAATGCAACACCTATGTATACTTGCAATTGTTGTAATGTGACAATTCCTATGACGCAAGTGAACTCTCACCGAAGAACCATGATCATAAAAATAATGCATGTGTTCAATTGTCTGAAGGTGTTCAAATTATAACGAATGCATTCAATTGCCGCATTGCTACATAGAGGGTGGAGAGTTCGGTTGTATCCAGTGACTACATGTCATTTTTCAATTAGATTAGGCAGAAGGTCATTGAATTACTGGAATCGGCCATCAGGATCCATAAAAGCATCAAGGTGAATATGGAAGTTTTTGGGAATTATATTCTTCAGACTCAAGATTCGAGGGACACGAAGTCATTCAATTCCCAAAATGAAATAGTGGACCAATCTTCAGATTTGAATGCTGTTTTTGATGGATTCCGTGATGTAATTGTGGCTCAAACGACTGAATTCCAGGAACGTGACTCAGGTATTAATTTTTTTGTGAGTTCCAGCGAGATTGAGTAGTAATATTTATTTTTTTTGTAATTTAGGTTGGACTTGTGAAAAAATACCGTTTCTCCAAGTCAACATTAGTAGTAATACAAAGGGTGTTTCAAGTAATTCAGTGTAAAGCACTGTAAATCTTTTATTTGCTATAATGATAAATATATCTCCTGTGATTTGGATCCAAAACATCACAGTGAACATCCCAGCAAATTTTGGATACGCTATTATGAATGTGTCAAAATTAGGGACTCATCACACATCACGGTGTGAACATCCCAGTCCATTTTTCCTGATACGTTATTGAGAATTTGTCAAAATTGTGGGATCCGACATCACACTCACACTGTTGACATCTTAGCAAATTTTTGATGTGCTATTGTGCATCAACAAATATGGGGGGCACCGGTACTTCAGTGCCTCGTGGGGGAGTCCCTCATTACGAACATTATTTTTTTTGTATGCTATTAGAATGAAAGAAGACAAAGTTATGCAGCAAAAATGTAGTTTGAATGCATCATGAGAATTGTTCATGAAATTTAGTGAATTTTCATGTTCAATTACCTAAAAGAATGTCTAAGTATTAACAACATTCGGTACCTAACGAATCTTAAATGATTCAAGAATGCATCATGAGAATTGTTTGTGAAATTCAGTCTACGTTGTAAATATTCATGGTCAATTACCTTGTTACACATAATCCCAAGGCAGTATAATCTTTTATAATTCTCAAAAGAATATAACATTAGACAGTTGACTGAAGATAATGTTCAAGTAGAACGTTTGAATGATTACAAGAATGTGGTGGCAAATAAAAACAATATATATAGAAGGAGAATTGATTAAGAGATCAAAACTTCTTCATCTTTCATAATAATAAACTGTGCTGCTCTCCTGAGGAAATCGAAAGTGAGTATTTTTTTAATATTATGTTTCATGTCTCTTACCAATTAAACTAAAGAGAAAAGTATTGGATTGTATGTTCTTTTATTTCATTTCAGATGGATCTCAATGCTCTTAATTCTGTTTCGATTGTAGAGACCAAGATTCCGAAAGCGGTTATAAAGTTGCAGAATTTGATCGTGAATGAACGACATAAAATTTATTCAGCGAGGATAGTTCAAAGTAGATTCGGAAAGACAGTTCTTCTCGAATTGGAGAAGAACGTGGTCTTTTTACCACAAAGAGTAACCGGTGATTACAAACCTCATATAACCAATTTTACTCCAGAGAAATTCGCTATTGTATTCAGAGGAAACACAGACGTAGGCAAACGTTTACCTGCTATATCGTTTGAAATTGTTGAATTGTAAAGGTGAGTTACTTTTTAGTAAATAATACGTGATACATCAAGAATGACTTTGAAGAAACCATATCTAAAATTGATGAAACGTTGAAATTAATCAAAGAAAATTCAGCTGAAAAATATGCAATCGAAGCAATAAATCAACATATGAGAGTGTGTAATGAAGCTCTCAAAGAATTAAAACTCACAGTAAGTGAGAAAAGTGAAATCATTACGAAAATTGGTCAATTGGAACGATTGAGATGTTTACTTATGATGAAAAATAGAATTGTAGGAGGAGCGTAAGGTTTGCTGGGAAGATGTTAATTCTTGTTTTAATAACAGAGTAAAAACGGGTGTCATCATCAATGTGGAACATAAAGATATAAAAGCATTTTTGGCTGACGGATTCAGTTTGTTCAAAAAAATCATCAACAAAATTTTGAAGACAATGAAGACAATCTCAAAGTTAATACCACTCTTCGGAGTGATTTTGTGAATCAATCAAGTGACGAGGAAATAATTAGTCAAAAATATTTTACCGCTCCAAACGTAGTTTTAGATCAGGGAACGGATCTGGTTGTGTGGTACCGAGAAAATGTCATTGATTACATCTTAAATAAACTGTCAGAGTTTTCTGAAGAGTCAAGCGGTTGGGCATTACACAAAATCTTGTTGTTAGAAGTAGCTATTAACAAATATGAAATTGGCAATGGAACCTCATTCATTAAAATATCATCACAAATTTCGAGAAAACGAACATGTATCAATATTCAAAATAATGATGAAGCATGCTTTTTTTGGAGTATAGTTAGTGCTTCATACCCACCCACAGGAGATTATCGATATATAACATCATATCCGCCATAC
>NW_019296341.1:0-12239 GCF_000500325.1 Leptinotarsa decemlineata | reverse complement strand
CCCAAAAAGAAGAAAATACCAATGACGAAGATATGGTTCCAAGCCGCCAAAATAATTCCATTATTTTTTCGGCCTAAGGAGGGAGGAGTTACGTGGTCATAGTTCCCACGACACGGCCATTCACACGGAGATTCAGCTGAGTAAGAGATATTCCAGGAATCCTTTATCTCGATATGCAGTTAGCATCCAGTTAACATTATATTAATTATCATTCTGTTTGTAGCTCTCGGAAGAGACAGTCGTCTCTAGTTTGTAAAATAAATTATTTTAAAAAGTTATTTTTTCGTTCCAATCATTTAATTGGCTACTATTATGTGTTGATTCATACTACAGTTATAACTCGCTCAGAAGATGACACAGTGTTGTGTGAATTGTGAAGTATTATTTCCACCCTACCCATTCAATCAAGGTACCAGATGTGTCTATTACTTCTTCAGATGATTTACCTCAATCCTTCTGAAAACGTACTGGGACGTGAGGTTTGTGTACAGAGAAGAAAAATAAACATTATTCCATTACCCAGTGATGAAGTATTTACTTCAAATGAAGATTTCTAAAAAAAATGATGTGGAAATCTATGTTGAAATTCATTATACTGCTGTTTCAAACTTTTAGTGGAATCTTCTCTACATCCAAAGTTCAGTTTTGTGACTTCACAATGAAATAATGACATATATGCATTCATATACATATACAATTGGACAAAAACAATTTTGAATTCAATGAAGCTAAAGTGAGTATTTTTTGGGATGAAGTGCACTCAAAAAAATTTCAGAGTAAGACAACAAACATGGATAACAAATTAATCTGAAAATTCATTGAAAATGCAATGTCGCGTTTTGAGTACTTTTACAAAATCACCACACTTTAGTCATCATAATAATGGCAAAGAAAGGTTTTGACTTTCTAATTTTTCGTTTTCACACTTTCCCGTCTCAATAGAAGATTGATACTGCCACTGATTCATTTTTACTATGAGTGCAAAAAAGTCTCATGCCACAAAAAGGGCGATACGTTGGAAGATGAGTTTCGAGAAAAATTCCGAGATATATGATGATCTTTTACTCCTCAATATAAGATTCAACTATTATAAACAATGTTAGCTTCAATTATTGAAAACATCGCAAAATTCAATTAGGAAAGTTAGTGACAACCAACATTATTTTTTGTGTTCTACTTCACATTCTGATTTCATTGATGTATAATTTGTTATGATCTGTTCATATGAAACCACAGGTATTAAAAAAAAAACTTCATTTGAAATGGTCATGAATAAATCAAAAAATGTTTTTTTAAAGACAAAACACAAGCACTATAGGAAAACCCTCAAGGCACTCTATGAGCGATGTGGTGGTGATTCACATCAGATTTGAATCGCTGGAGATTAAATCTATTTGGAAGTTATCAGGAAGTTTATTCGACATAAACACAGTTCTCCAAATAAAGAGTTCTTGAACGATGGGCAGCCGATGAGCAGTCCGTCGCGTATTTCTGATATGTACCGCTCTTGAGAAAATGAAATGGGCCAAGTCTCTTGAACACTTTCCCTGGAAGTATCTATAGAACAGACCCAAATCTACAACCTTTCTTCGATGTTCTAGACTATCAAGGTTGCAAGTGATGTTCGCGTCGCCAATCAGGTGGATGACTCTTTTCTGAATGGAATCCAGCAGTTTCAGGGTATGCTTAGAGCCGGAGCTTCATAAATGAGATCAATACTCCAAAGAGGGTCTGATCTGAGCTTTATAAAGCATCGAAAGTTGCCCAGGTGTGTACAGTTTTCTGGTTCGGAAGAATATTCCAAGCTTTTACAATTCCAGCGATATTATTGTGTCAAGATATTGGTGTCCATTTCAACCTCCAACAAACTCATCGAAGCTGAAAGTGGAATTGACCTGACATTATTATATCCGTTTCAGAGACATTTATCTATTTGGAGATAACCGATGCCTGGGTTTTTGTGGCATACAGTTGAACCCGGTTACTTTCATCTCAATTCGAAATCACTTCTATATCCACATTGAAATATGCTGCCAGTGAAGATGTGCATCCACCGTTGATATTCTGGAATCTAAATGGAGTGACGAAACAAGTGTGCTGTCGTCAGCAGAGCAATATATTGATTCTTGGTTTTTTCCAATAAGTCGTTGATATACAATAGGAAGAAGGTTGGAGAAAATATAGATTCCTGGGGAACACCAGCGATAATGGTAAAAGTATTCGAAGAATATCCGTCGACGGCCACTTGCAGGAAGCTGAAGATTCATAGACAGAAATGATTCGACAAGCCATAGCTTCGAAGCATAAGCGCTACAGCTCCTAAGTCTTCATGTTCCTCGATTCCGTTATTCCAAACGTGGGTGAAATACGCCTGTTCATCTTTGTTTCTGAAAACCAAATTGATGGTCGCCTCCAAATATTTGAGGATATAGTGATTTTCGGCTTTCTTCATGACTTTTGATATCACTGGTAGCAAAGCCACTGGTCCATAGTTATTTGGGAAATTAGATAATCGACTGTGGAGTGGGACCCAAATTGTTCAGATGGTAAATTTGCTTTTTCTATGGCTGTTGTTGCAATTGAACTATCGGCTTGTGTTGGTAGTGGAATTGTGGATTTTGTAAAGTATTGATTAACAGTTCAAGCAGTCGACCAGTAGGTTTTTGTGAAGAAATCCAAGCATTGTGACAAACTCAATTGACCAGTTCTTTGTGGTATAGGGAGAGACAAATCCTAGAAAGGATCGAAGGTTACTGATGAGAATCCACAGTGTGTGCACTTCATAGTAGATTTTGCCATCATCACGGCTAGTACCTAGTGGTTCTAGGATAAAAGGCTGATATCAAGGCCCTTTTTATGATGTCGTTGACTTGGTGATATCTTGGAAAACGTCCAGAACTCTTTCTACAGCTCAAACCTTGAGTACCTTTTTCATTAACCTCACTACTACAACTACATTTATGAGGAATACAAATATCTAAACCCAATCTGAGTCCAATGGCTACCCCGAAAGTATCATTATCCAGTAGTGTTCCCAGAGTAGCAACAGGTAATGCGTTCAACCAAGCACCAAATTTTTTAATATTGACGGCTTTGAGGCGAGCTTTTTCCGAGGGAGATAACAAAGATGTGATAGAGTCAAAAGCAATTTCTAGTAAAGGTTCGTCCCATGCTTTCTAAAGTGATTTGAGATCCGTAAGCACATATGGCTTTTGGTTTGAGAACACCAAATAGATTCACCTTCGACGGTTGAATTATCTTTCATATCGGTAAAGGAAACTGAAAGTATCATTTCTATCAACTGCGAAACCTTTGTTGATGGAAGACATATATGCTGGTAAAGCCAGCGATGATGCTGGTAAAGCCAGCTGTTTTCAGCTAACAGCTAATATTTTCAATTATGTTACGTAGGTAATCATTAAACTTCTTAAGGTATACTTGACTTTTCCAACAAGGAGAGCATCTTAAAGTATATAGTAGTTTAGGAATAGCTAAACAATTTTTCATTAAAAAAAAAGGAAGTATGCATTGACATATCGTATAAATGGGTGGAAATCAGGTCAAGCGAATCTATTTTGTTCTGCAAAACTTTCACATAGAGCTTTCGTAGTGAGAGGGGCGCCAAGTAGTTCCATTTCGATGTTTCCATTAGTTTTATACCAGGAACAACTTCCATAATGTCGGCAAGTTATTCTGATTCAAGACTTGAATTGGAAATTATTTCACATTTATCGAAGTTAAGTTCGAGACCATTTTGTTTTGAACTGTTAATAATTATCTTCAAACTGAATTCAGTTTTCTAGTTAGCTCTTGAATGCTCAGGCAGAAAAGTGCATGGAACGTAAAATGGACCCAAGATCTTCTTCAATCCGAGAACAACACAGTTTGGCCACTAACCGGCGAAAGAAAGTACCAATGGCAATGGGACGTATTCCTCGGTCTTTATTTTTGAGAGCACAGAGAGATGCACTGTAAATTATTGGACAAATCTCTGGATTATCTCATAGATAATGAGAGATTACAAATATTTGTCATAGAAGTAAGTAGTTTATCTCTAGAATTACCAGCACTATAACTGAGAAGGTATTGTAAAGCCATCTAGTCCTACAGCTGATCCAGTGCGGAACACTTCCACTGTTGCAAGTATAAGTTGTTCAGGAACTTGAAACGTTGAATTGCTTGTTTGATCATGTGAAGGTTCAGATGCATTTGATATTGAGTCGACTTGAGGATTTTTAAGATGAGTTTCGATAAAATATCATTGTCATGATCAGCAAGAGTATCGTTAGAACTAATAATCTCAATAGCAGATGGAATATGGCCCGCCTCAACCTCATTCAAAATATTTTTTGAGATATTTCCTTTGAATCGTTTGGAAATCGCTGGCGGAATAGCAATTGATTCATTATTCATGGTTTTGATGTTCCTTTTCATCAATGTTGTTAAAGATGTTTTTCTCTTCTCTTTCGAATATTGTATAGAGAGAACTCTAAATGTGAAAGTGAGTAGATTTTCCTAACTGGAAAAGGAGTTTTGCATTACACATTTATCGATGACCTCAGATAAGACGGATGCTACGCAAATTCTAGCTGATCTGGGGATTCTCCTCACAATATTAGGGGAGTTCTTCAAAGCAGGTAATCTTTTGAACAATGACAATGTACCTTGTCCTGTTTTATTCGGGTCATTGCTGGAATTTTCAATTAATGGATCCTTCGACATCAAAATGCTATTTTCTGAATTTGACATTGACATTTTGTGAATTTTTCTATTATGTATTTTGACAAACCAATCCAAATTAATAAAAATAGGTCTACTCAAAATTGAAAATTTGGACTGAACCTGAATGACAAACGTTGAAAGATTGAGTTCACTACATCACTACTACTTCTAAAAAATTAGAAGTTGAAGATATTTCCAGTTAAGGAAAGGGCGCCAATTAGTTTGGATAATCGTCACTTTGTTCTTTTTTATGAAGAACGTCTAATATTTCAAGTTGCAACCCATGAGCACAGCAAAGTTGTATTGCTGGAATGAAACTACCGGTTTCAACCATAACCGAAGCTGCGTCAGTTGTAATTGCAACATCTTTTTCTGAATCAAGGTCAAATTTCTCCATTTTCTTTTTTGAGGTTTCTATGCAAATGAATGTAACTTTACAAAGAAATGAAAAACGATCGTCACACCTTGACAAAATCATATGTAACCTGATAGTTGAAAAATTGAGGATTTCATCCATAAACCATGTCCTAGATATTGATATTGGTACTTCAACTTGGTAGTCTCAATGACTCTGATTACCTAAATATTTTTTAACGGATAAATTCTCTATCCCAATATTTTCCTCGAAGAATGTTGTGTGAAATAGGAACACAAAAAAAGGGGAAAGAAACGAGACCTGGAAGTGAAACGAGGATTCATAACAGATTGACTTGAGTGAAACAAGTAAATCTTACCTTGGATTTTGTGTGGCCTCAAAGTGAGATTTAATGTTCAACTTTCAAAATTAATCTGTTGAGATACTTTGCAGTTAACAAAACTCGTTGATTCTTCTTCGAATCTCGGAATCTCATGTTTCTCCAGCAGATACAATAAGTATGCAAAAACGCCATGGGTTTAAATAAAAAAGGATATTCCAGTTAACCTCAATAGTCTGAATTGAATCATTATAAGGTTGGAGTATGGTTGACTGAATTTTTTTATTATTTGTCAAATAATTCGAAGAGATAAAGACTTCTGTTATGTGAAAAACAGAAATGTGTCGCATAGTGAATATTCCTATCATCTATTGTTGATTTAGCTAAATGTAAAATTTTATAGACATCAAAACATTCCAATAGTCTCTGTATAATGGAGTTATTCTAAATACGATGTACGCTTGGTGTCATATAGGTTGTCCTTCTCATTTGATCTTCTTTTAATTATATCTTCAAGTAACCAACTGTGACAAATTGAATTGTTACACCATAATTATATGATTGTGAAGTTCTTTGCTTTAATTTATCGTCTTGTAGCTGTTGCGAGCATTAACAAACCTAGTTCGATTTTCGGCACTGCCGTTAGAAGTTCGTTTTATTGAAAACGGAATATATCCAACCATTCCATATTGTGGATATTGAAGTCACCGAATATGGAAATATCGGCACTGGGATGACTGATTTGTAGAAAGTCAATGGTGTTTGCAAGAATAGAACCCTATGTTATGTATCGCTTGGGGGTCGATAAACGCAGCATATGAATTTAGCGATCTTCTGTGATATTATTTTGAACCACATAATATAAAAATTTGGGGGTTTCAGCATTTCCTCTCGTTAAGAGAAGAGATCGCTTCTGATGAAAAGAGATATTGCAAAGTTAACTCTGAATCTGGAGCGGAAATCATAGCCGGGATATAAAAAATTGAAGAGGTTTGTTCTCTGTGAGTGCAATAATATGAGAACTATTTATTTGCAAATATTGGTACACTGAGTTTATATTTCAGCTGAGTCATCTGAAGTTACAGAAATCGATTTTGAAGTTGCTAGTGGGCCTCTTATTAACTGCAGTTACCATGCTATTTCCCTATGAAATGATGTCAGAGGAAGACCCTGTTGACTGTCAGGAATACCATGATGTTTCTTACTTATTCACCCTCTTCGTCATCATTGCTCTCAGATGAATTCATTCTCGTTTCAAAATCCTAAATTTCATGGTCACACGACGTGTGGTAACTACCAGGATTCTGGAGATGAATCAGTAGAGCAGTCACATTTCTACGTCGTTGTAAAATACGTCGGCGCATAGACGAAGCTAATTCTGAAGCTAACTTCGAATAATTATTTTCCAGTTTCTTTATCATTAGTTTAAGCGTAGCTCCAGCTATAATGAGATTGGACTCATGAAGGATGATGACGATGAAGGACTTCGACAGCAAGTTTCACCGGCTTCAAAATATTTCCTAGATTCACTAAAGCATCAAAATCATGTTCTCAAAACCTATATATTGGTACTGACGCCCGGATAAATCAATGCTCTAACAGTGCACAACTTCAATTTGTTATATATTTCCACCATGGTAGCCAAACTACCCCATCTTATCTCACAATCTCTACATAATTCTATTCTTCGATCAAATTCTTTTTTGATATATCCCTAGAGCACGTCATTTTTAGTTGGTGACACTTCTTCAACTGCAAATCCACCATCTTCAGACTATTCATTTATATTTGATCTGTCCACGTCGTTATTATTTCAGCCTAAGAATTCTCAACTGGATCATCGTCACTTTGTTCTTTTTTATGAAGAACGTCTAATATTCCAAGTTGCAACCCATGAGCACAGCAAAGTTGTTGAAATGCTGGAATCAAACTACCGGTTTTAACCATAACCGAAGCTGCGTCAGTTGTGATTGCAACATCTTTTTCTGAATCAAGGTCAAATTTCTCCATTTTCTTTTTTGAGGTTTCTATGCAAACTTTCAATGATATGAGTTAAGTCCTAAATTTTTAAACAAAGGACGATCATTCGCGTAGGTATGGGTGTTGAGGTTAAGATACCGCCTGTAGACATTCAGACGTCAAAAGAGAGCGATAAACGGTGCTTACTTTTTTCAATTGTGACAATTTATGGAGAACTTCCATACGAAAAGTAATTCGTAGTTCATATATCCCTAGAGCACGTCATTTTTAGTTGGTGAGCCTTTAAACATCAATGCAACTTTCCGAACCCTATTGATTATGTCGTTAAAATCAAATATCAATTCTCCATTCATCTCCGAAGACACTTCTTCAACTGCAAATCCACCATCTTCAGACTATTCAGTTATACTTGATCTGTCCTCGTCGTTATTTATTTCAGCCTGAGAATTCTCAACTGGATAATCGTCACTTTGTTATTTTTTATGAAGAACGTCTAATATTCCAAGTTGCAACCCATGAGCACAGCAAAGTTGTATTGCTGGAATCAAACTACCGGTTTCAACCATAACCGAAGCTGCGTCAGTTGTAATTGCAACATCTTTTTCTGAATCAAGGTCAAGTTTCTCCATTTTATTTTTTGAGGTTTCTATGCAAACTTTCAATAATATGAGTTGAGTCCTAAATTTTTGAACAAAGGACGATCATTTGCGTAGCTATGGGTGTTGAGGTTAGGATACCGCCTGCAGACGTTCAGACGTCAAAAGAGAGCGATAAACGGTGCTTACTTTTTTCAATTGTGACAATTTATGGAGGACTTCCATACGAAAAGTAATTCGTAGTTCATAACCATCATTCGAATAGATGTTGAGAATCGAGGCAGAAGGAATTTTTTGGGTTCAAACAAATCTCGTCAATCTTTAGAAACAACGGATACACTGAAGGGTAAGCCTTATTTGCAGTCATACGTGCAACTCGTCCTTTCATTGAATTCGCGCAGTTTTGAATTGAAAATAGTCCGAGATCTTCATTCGCTGTGACATCGGATTAGGCTGTGATTCTGGAGATAACACACAGAAGGATGAACTGGTACTCGCACTTGACTACGACGCTGCATTTTCGAACCTTTTCTAATCCTCTTTACGATACTTAGATGTCAAATGCACTTGTAATCATTTGGTTGACCCAGCGATGGTTTCAAGTAAAATATTGCACAGTTTACATTCTGCCGGTAACCAATTATTAGATTTGAGAAAATGCTCTCAAATATAAGAACCACCAAGAAATTCATTATAGTGCACTGGACTTGACATTTTCATGTTTAATTATCGTATCAATAAAATTCACGAAAATACGAAAGAGTCAATAACTAGAGTTATTAAGAATATTTCACGTAGTTCACTTTCATTTTCTTCAGGTTGGAAATTTTTCCCTTGACCTTTCAACTGTCTTCCGTCAGGAGGACGAGTGGTTCATAACTGAAGATGTTTTTTGGTAACGACATAAAGATCAATGACCTCTATGCCGCTCTGGCCTTGTGTACCCCTTCCTGACTGGGTATTTGCTGAACAAACTGTTCAATTTAACAGACGTCGTGGAGCATTCACTCAACCGAGCAACGGGGCATTTTGAATCGAGTGAGGTCGTCTATAGTGTAATCTACAGCTTCTCTAACTAATGGGTTATCATGAGTTTCCTCTGATTCGAAAACTCTCTGATTCCTAGACTGAATGGACTGCCGTATAGAGTTAACAGCTTAAAATCTCTGCGAATGGCTTCATTCCCTACGAACCAAGTGGCATTTACCAGCATCCTGATTAGTTCGTTTCGCAACCTTCCCAAAATGGAGAGGTATGACGGAGTGGTTTGTCCCCAAGCGCCTGAAGCATACATAATGCCTGGCTTGAACATCGTATTGTATAATAAAATCTTATTTTTGAGATTGAGCTTGGAATTTCTATTGATCAGAGGTTGTAGTTTGATTATCCTCATTTGTACTCTGCTCTTGATAAAATCGATGTGATTTACCCAGGTGCGTCGGCGGTTCATCCAAAGACCTCGGTATTCGACTCGCATTTGCCATTCGATTTCCTTGCCTGAAATCGTGACTCTTGTGTCTGGAGAAACGTTACGTTTCCTCAAATCTATCACCTGAGTTTTTTCTGTATTCACTCGAATCTTCCATTCCATGTATCAGCGTTCGAGGTCGTCCAATGCGCGTTGCATGTAGACGACCGCCAACCCTTGACCTATGGAAGAAGCGAGGAGAGCCGTATTATTGGCGTAAAGAGAAACATTCACGTGATCGAACTTCGAAAGGTCGCTCACGTACTACAGCCTGTACGTGAGCGACCACTAGTGGAGACAGCACAGCTTCTTGAGGCAATTCAGCTTGGATTTCCCTGACGGGAGACAGGGTTCTTTCAACTCGGACCTGAAATGTTTTCCAGGAAGGACCTGATCCACCAGATCAGGCCCCGAGGCAGGTCGAAATCGAGCATTTTGAGTAATAAACCTTCATGTCATACTCTGTCAAAGGCTTTCAAAATGTCCAGGAGGACGAGATGGACTGCCTTCCTATAGTTCAGCTCTGAGATGCAATTTTGACTAGTCTGAGGGCCTGCAACTCGGTGGAGTGTGACCTCCTGAAGCCGAATTGTTCATCAGGCAGAACACTTCGGTCTTCAACTTCTTTGGTCAACCTTTGCAGCACAGCACGTTCAGCCAACTCAGCCGTTGAGCAAAGCAGACTAATTGGACGATGATCCTGAGAAAACAGCGAGTTCTGGCCCTGTTTCGGAATCATGACGACTACGGTATGCTTCCATCTTCGGGGAAAGTATCTGAGGACGATTGAACTGTTGTTTTCGTCCAGTAGGTGTCTGATGTTCTCCGGGAGCTGCTTCAACAACCTATTGTTGATTGAATCAATTCCCGGAGCCTCCTTGGGTTTGGAGGCCCTAATATACCCCCTCAGTTCTTTCTCCGAAGCTGGACGGATCGCGTCGTCATCATTTTTCCAGAGGATGCGCTGAACCCGTTGTTTCAGCCGGATCAACGTTAGGTTGGAACTGACTCTTCATTTTGTGTCTGCAAAGGCCAACGCCTTCACGACATAGGAGTAGCAGATACCGCGCCGTCCATGAAGAGGGGAGGGAGCGGATTTTCTCTTCTCGAGACTGCGGGTGACTCGCCATAGCTCATCATCCCTAGGTTCGAGAGATTTCAAACATTCGCTTCTCTTTTCGTTTCTGTAGTCAGTGATGGCCTGTTTGACTTGGTTGGCCATCCTGCTAGCCGCAGCCTTGTCTTCAGGGTATAGAGTCCGCTGATAAACTCATCTGGGTCGATTTCTCTCCCGGATAAGGTTCTTTATCCTGGGAGGAAACTCATTGTAGCTTCGCAGAGGACACTCTGTCCTGGTTGTGACTGCGCGGAAAACGTTGTTCACAGACAATTCGAAATCCGCCACTGCCGCGTCGAGACAGTTGCGAGTTTGAAGCGCCTCACGGTCCGTACGTGTCTCCACTAGATGAGCCTTGAAGGCTTCCCAATCTGTGGATGATGTCATGCGATAATCCTGGGGAGGGGGATCATCACCCAGCATCAGGACTCATCACTCGATACTCATGCCTGTCAGCATGAGCATGTAGCGCTCGGCCGTTCGCATTGGTGATTCTGCTCCACAAGTTGTGCTTGGTGTTGAAGTCACCAGCAGCAATTGTTGGGAGAAGACGATTCCGCAGAGGGTTGTAAACTGAGATCAGTCTGTGACGACCTCTTCTCAGTTGGAGTTCAACGCCTACGGCTTCCGTGCTGTGTAACTGATCCGAGTCAATGCCGAATTGTACGTGAGGAAGATTACTTTCGACAAAAAATTACTTTGAAACTGATTGACAAATGATACATGCTCGTTCACTTGTATGCACACTTTTTTCAATCCCACAAATCTGGCTTCTCCAAAGACTTTGGCTAAAAGACAGCAGGAGCCTCGCAAGGAAGAGAAGCCGTCACAACCAGTGCTTGCCGTTCCCTACATCAAAGGATTATAGGAGAGGATAAAAAGAATTGGTCCCAACAACATCAGAACCTGCTTCAGATCCGGTAACACTATCCGTAGCAGCCTCACAAAAACCAGGCCACCAAACGCGGACTGCGATTCAAAGAATTGCATTCACCGGATACCCTGTGAGGCCATTGAATGTTCGCATTGCCGAGCACAAGAAATACACACAGCGAGGGGAAACCAGCAAATCAGGAATAGCAGACCATGTTTGTACCCATCAACACAACATCGAGTGGTCCCAAGCTGAGATCTTGCACAGAGAGGTTAGACAATGGAAGTCCGAACTAGTGAAATTCCCACAAATCTAGCTCCCGTCATCCCGCATCAAGTAGGATTGGAAAATGACGCGGGATCCCGCACTACCGCATTGGAAGCTCATTATGAAAACAAAAGGTTTCAGAAAACTTTGGTTTCTTCACATAACAATATATTGTTTGATCGACTAGATAGTGCTACTTCCACGCGAATACATATTTTGAAACATTGACGGCAATCTTGAATAAATAATGTATTGCATTGAATACGGTGGCATTCTGTAATTCGCAATAAGCTCCACTGAAAGGATTCATTTTTTATCAACATTCCTTGAGTATTTTCACCTTCCACAATCTGAAAAATATGAAAATATAAAATATTCTATCTATCTGTTACTTGTATCATTCAATAACTTTGCCTATCGAAAAAAGGTCTAATAAAGTGAACAGATACGTATCTTAACGATTCGGCGGCTGAAATCTACACCGGCTTCAGAATTCACAAAATACTCAGTACAGTAGGAG
>NW_019296340.1:0-12226 GCF_000500325.1 Leptinotarsa decemlineata | reverse complement strand
CTGTTTTGACTTCAATTATTCAATTAGTTTTTTTAATCATAATTCAAATGACTTCTACTATCCTGTTAATATAGGTTTATTACTTTTTCCAGCTCAAAAATAATACAAGAATTTTTCTATTTTGAATATCCCTATCTTCCCACCGAAGGTAAATTTTCATATAAGAATCTAGAAAAGCACAGTTTCGTTGGTCATCACACCTCTATGATCTGGATTCCTAAGTTCAATAATGATGATATTATATCTCTTCATCAAAGGGATCCCTCCATTGAACCCCTCTTCACTTAGAAAATATATACGGCCGAGGTTGTGCAAAGCATACTTTTTAATAAATTCTTATTTCTACGTCTTCATTTGCCAAGCCATATTGGAAGTAACCTTTATATCTTCGATAGGTAGAATTGGCGTAAAATGAATCCAAAGACAACGCATTTACCACATCAGAACAATACCACTAGATAGTGGTCGAGGGATCTCGACGATCGTTTAGCTAACCAACTTAACATAACCAAAAAATAATTCCAAAACAACTACTGTTTCCAAAAACCAGAACACTCTTCTCGACGCGCTTTTCACCAACGCGCACAATTAGGAGATGACGTACACAATTAGTGTACTTCATCTCCTCAAGACGCCAACTTGGTTTGTGTTACAAAACAATGCTTTCATCATGGTTTGTGTAAAGTATTTTATTTAGATTCTTTATTTCTTTCCGGAAAAGATTCACTTTTCAAAATAAGTTGAATATAATGAGAACCTAGTATTTGAATAAACCAAGATTTAAAATATTCTGTATAAGCACAAAGGGAAGGTGTTCACGGCCGGCAGTATATATAAAAAAATATCCTGTAATTGTGGCTGTGGTCTGCTATGTCAAGCTTTCGGTATATTTCACACCTTCGTCAGGACAACTACAATAATAAAATTATATATCTTAATATGTAAATATGGAGAACTTACTAACGTGAGAATAAAATATAAAATTGCTTAAAAACGGATAGAGAAAACATGAAATAATGAAAGTTATTCAAAATTTGACAGACAATGTNGTATGTCCTTTTATACGGTCCAAACGCCTCAATGCAGGTACTCCAGGTTCTTTAGGTAAATTTGCCTGTATTTGGGTTACATCAGGTACTATTCTTTGTGTTGGATCTTCTCTAGGTTTACTGTTTCTAGGAGTTTGTATTGTTTTGTGTAATATATTGAATGTTAGGTCTTGTTGTGTTTTGATTTGTATTTGATCCTCGATATGTGAATTATGACTGTTAAATTTATGGATGTTTAAGTTTTACCAGATGTTTTCTCAGCTAGAATTTAATCGGCGGTTGCCGACTGCATTCCTTTTGCGGTGATGTCATATGTTTGTTCGCTGGCCGACATATCGGTCAGGGGCGGCTTCTGAATCGTTACAATACGGTCTCCTTTATTGACTTGTTTTATGAGTTTGACCAATAATTGACTATACTGAATAATCAAACTTAACTTTATTTCACTTCAAATACAACAAACACTTCAACTAAAACTTCAACTATTATTTGAATGACTATCGCCTTACTATATCACTTGGTATACCGCACTGTAACGTCCGCTTGACTGTCTCGAAATCCTCGTGGCTAGCCTTCAAATAACGTAATCAAATGTTGTAGAAATTTCGCCCAAGTTTCGCCGACATCGGCAGCATCATTCTCGCTGCTTCTAGGGTGGCGGGGAATCATCGTACACTCGCGCGCTCATAGCCACGTCACATCTGGTTTATAGCTACCATCGACGGCCGGCGTTATTTTCTTTCGGGCATGATTTACAACAATAGTCTAGTTCTGTACAGCCTTGGAGATGGGAAATACATTGCCAGTATTATAATCGTTTATTTTTTTATCCGCCAGGAAATTTTCTCATCATATTCCTGTCAAAATATTATGACATACAGGTCAGATCCTCTCATCAATATAATGAATCAATATCAATTTCTCGAAGAACATTCTGCAGTAAATTTTCATTAATTATTAAATAAAGTCGTAGCTGTTCTCCAACTTGCAACACGTTTTGGGTGCCGCTGACGACCGGGTGCCGTTGGCTCTCGCTACAAACCCATGGCTAGAAATCCGTGGCTGCCTACACACTCGAATTAAATGATTGGAACGAGAAAATAACTTTTTAAAAAGAATTTATTTTACAAACTAGAGACGACTGTCTCTTACGAGAGCTACAAACAGAATGATAATTAATATAATGTTAACTGGATGCTAACTGCATGTCGAGATAAGGGATTCCTGGAATATCTCTTACTCAGCTGAATCTCCGTGTGAATGGCCGTGTCGTGGGAACTATGACCACAAAACTCTCGTAACGGAAATATAAATGAACTTTGCGATAGAAAATTGTTAGTTTTCAATTTTCTATCTCAAAAGTGGATATCAGTTGATTATATTGGAGGGTTGTATGTAGGCAATATACTCGCTATTCTCAGAATTAAAGAATACACCATTGTCAACCACCTTCAAACAAACTATTTTTTGTCATACGTGGATGAAAAGTTACTCAAGCAATGATAAGAATTAATTATCGACTCATGTATCAAACTATCATGAACATCTACATAAACAAGTCGTTATTTGGTTGCCATGAGAAAAGTAAATTAGTCATATGCGCACAAGTATATTCTTGTTCGGGAGAGTACGGGACACCTTTCTCCAGATACCGGGGATGAAAAGCGAACTTTTCGTATCTATTGATAGATTGCTTTCACTATAAGATAAGATAAGAATAAGATTTCAATATACCTTTTGGGTCAAAAAATAACTTATATTGCCAATTAATGATACTAGCTTCTTGAAATAATAAATTCAGATAAACTAAGTAGAAAACTTTCCTACATAGTATTTATTTATGTTACGTTTTTCCTGTAGGTTTACCAATAATTGACTACACTGAACAATAATCAAACCTTAAAAAAAAACCTAACTTCATTTCACTTTTATTATAACTGAAACTTCAACTATTATTCAAATGTCTATCGCCTTATCACATCGCTTCGCGTACAGCACTGTCACTGCAACTTGACTATATCGACATGCTCGTGGATGGCGGTAATATGCGGCAAACAAACTATCCCGGAAACAGAAATCCATCCAACTGGTGCGAACATCGAACAACCGCGAAACGTCGACCAGGCTGAGCGCAGTCTAGGCAACGTCACAATTAATTTATGACTACTAGCGGCGGCCGGCGTTATTTTCTTTAGGGCATGATTTACAACATTATCTTACCAGTTCGGATCTGAGGAAAAACAAAAAAAACTTTTTATAATGATTATCACACGATTCTCCATTTCAAAAAAAATATTCACTACAGCAGTCACTTTCTTGAATTCAACTAAGCCAACAATCGACTGGATCACTTTTTTCCAACCATGCCCCCCGGGGTTGAGAGCTCTGAGACAAAATCTTCCCCACACTGTATGCAGAAGCTAGAAAATATTCCGTCCACCCCCACTCACTTCCGAGAGGTCCTCAACCTGCTTCAGCAACCTGACCTTCTGTTGTCGGAAGTCAGCCTCTGGTGCTTATACTCCTTTATATCGGATCATTTGTAAAACCTGACTCTACTGTGTCAGCCCTGTACCTAGCTGGAGACGAGTGTTGTATGTGTATATGTTCGAAGTGAATTGTGTATGTGTGTGTGTGTATCTGTGAGGCTGGATCACTGTTATCGGCAATGTGAGTCGAGACTTAGGATGCGAACGAAGATGCGCAATCTTCCTCACCAGTGGCCAGTTATTATTCAGATCGCGGTCTTTTAGCATTCTACTGTGGCTTAGTATTCTGTGTCTTGACCTCTCGCCCTCCAGCGCCTTCTGATGACCTCGCCGATGTTGGCCCTCATTGTTTCAACGTAAATTCAAAGGAATTCAATGGAATCCAGTTGTCAACATTATAATGGGGTTTCGAATATTTTTTGTTTCTGCATCAGCAATTTTAAATAAAAGTGCAACGTTTTTGTCATCGACGAATCAACAAGGTTGTTTGAAATTTTCTTCGGCATTTAAAAATTCATTAGTAATCACAAAATGACAATGAACCTTATACAAATCTCAGTACATTTCGAGAAATGATTACGATCAAATGGTTGTAATATAGTGTATCAACAATTATGAGTAATTTTTACAACTCCAATGCCTATCAGGTTTCATATTAAAAATTTAGTGAATGTGTCAGTGTAATAGTCGCACCGCAGGTTTTTTCTGAAAACTTATGTGACCAGTCAAAAAAGCAGAACCTAGAATCAATTATCGTTTAAACTTATGTGCGGATGAAAAGTTGAAATCTACATGCAGTGTTTAACATACAATTCCGTAAAACATTCTATGGTGAAGTTACTATGCCGAATGCATATTTATCAACTTTGGCTATAAATAATACATACCGTGCTTAAGGAATTTTATCTCTGTTTCGAAAGAGAATTATCAGTTAGAAAGGAAATATGACTAGTAACAGAGTGGGGAAAAAAGTTGAGACATTATTGTTTGTCAACATCTGTCGACATTTTTGCTGGGATTTCTGCGGAGTATATCGCCTTTTTTCGTCACGTGTTTGCAATTCGCATTATGCTACATGCCTTTGGTATGATTGCTCGACATATGCGGATAATAATTTGTTCCTGACGAATCATATCAATGGGTTTTATTTAGGTTTGGAAAATGAACAGATGTACTTCACATGAAGAAGTGAGTGAATTTCCGCATTTTTATTATTTCTGCATTTTTATTATTTCCTAAAAATGTGCACCCAAGAATGCATTTATAAATTACAACAAGCAACAATAGAGGATATAAGAGATTGTTTTGAAGTGAACCAAATATTTACTCTAAATTTCACTCTGTCTGTATTTCGTATTCAAAACAATGAAATACATTAGAAGAATAAAGATGAAAATCGTCAAAAAACCTTGCTTTGTTTACAACTAGTAGGGTTTGAAAGCTTTTCCTGATATTTTTGTGTTAGCTTTCGTCGAGTGAAGGTCGTGCCAAAGTGAAAGTGATAGTGAAAGTAAAGTGTACCTGAACCCATAGGATAATCTTGAATTGTCTACCGGCGTGAGGAGTCCCTGATTAGTATAATCAAACTCTTCCGATAGAGGCAACAGAGCCTAATCCAAAAGGCGAAGATGCAGTGAAGTGCCAGAGGTAGCACCTGGAGGTGCTGCCAATCTACAGGACAAACCAACAACGTAATAACTTACATAATGTCGTATACTTTCTTTGTACTATGGCGAGACAAACTCGTCAAACTAAACGTACCCAAATACCATTCACAAATCCCTCTCCTTTCTTCTCCGGCTCGTCTCCCGAGCGCGAGTCTGCTGTGACCCCCCCCCTCTAACCTCTACCGATGTAGCACTATCAAATCTTATCAACATATTCAACATAAGAGAAATCCCTGACGACCTTGCAAGTCAAAGGGCATTATTCAACTTACTAAACTCCACTGAATTTCTCCGTGGTCAAATCACGGAACTTAAGGTTAACTTCAACCGCACCGCACTAGTAAAAACCTCCAGTAACACCAAAAATGCAGAAAAACTCCAAAAACTTCTTCGTGACGGTACTGGTCACACTTCTTTCAAAGTAATTGACCTTCGACCAAGAAACTCCCAACCTACTGCTCCTAAAGAGCCCTACTTTGAATTTGAATTTGACCTGCCAGGTCAAATTCCTCTCGACGTCAACTACCCCTTAAGATCCCCAATTAGTGAGGAAGATATCCTCAAAACTATCCACAGCGGCAGAAATACCGCTCCTGGCCCAGACTCGGTGAATCGCCGAGTACTGAAAAACCTTCCTGATTCCGCAATTCCTTTCCTCAAACACATCCTTGATGCATGTTATGTACACGCCTACTCCCCAAACGCCTAGAAACAGGCTAACATAAACTTATTCCCAAAACCCCACAAGGATCTCACTAATCCTGACTCCTACAGACCTATCAGCCTGCTTAGTTGCCTGAGCAAATAACTGGAACGACTAATGACTAACCGTCTGAACGACTTCCTCATACATCATAACATTATCCCTCCCCACCAGCATGGTTTCAGGCCTGAACACTCCACTGAGAACGCACTAGTCGAACTACATACCCATATATCCCAAAACATCAATGCATCTTTTTGCACCATTACAATCTCTCTTGATATCCAAAAAGTTTTCGACAAGTTCTGGCACGCGGGCCTGATCTGGAAGCTTATCCAAATTCGTCTTCCTCATCACTTCATCGACTAGTAGCTTCCTATTTATCTAACCGAAAAAACCGCGTTAATGTCGGCGAAGCCTTATCCTCCCCTTTCACTCCCAAAGCCAGTGTCCCACAGGGCTCAGTCATCGCTCCATCCTTATTTCTCATCTATACTCACAACGTTCTCACAACCCAAAAAATCCTCCAATATGCTGACGACACTATCCTTTACTCCTCCGCTCCCAACACCCGCAGCTTGCAAATTCAAGCTCAAAACATGATCGACCATTTCGAGCAGTGGTGCAACAAATGGCGTATCAAAATAAATCCCACCAAAACCCAAACTATCCTATTCAGACATCCTAACACCTCTACCCGTCCTAAATTAAATCCTGATAACCTGAATCTCAGACATTTAGGAGAAAACCACATACTCCAGGATTCGGTGTCCTACTTGGGGGGTCACCTTCACGAGGACCCTCAACAGGGAGATCGACCTGAGAGAGACACTGGACAGAGTCCGAAAGAGAGCCAACCAGCTAAAAGCCCTGAGAGGCAAGCTCGGGAGATGCGACAGTAAAACTCACCTTCACACTTATAAAACTTTCATAAGACCAGTCCTAGACTATAAAGCGATGATATACTGTACGCTTCCCCCGTGACTATCCCACCGTATCCTTACAACCGAGAGAAGAATCCTTCGTAACATACACAACCTTCCCTACCGATACCCATCTCTAAACCTATATAACCTCATCAATACTACACCAATCAACCAACGATTTCAGGAACTTCAAGGACGATATGCGACCAGAACGATGAGCAGCGAGAACACCCATGCCATCTACTCGCTTACAATGTCTTGGAATCCCCGTGGAGGATCCAGGAAAAAGCTCCCGTTTCCCCCAGCCAGACTCCTGGGAGCAATGGAAGACCCGCCGGAGCCGATCCAGGATATCCTAGAGGAATTCCCACTGGGAATCAGATAGCGGACAGCAGTGTCCTGAAAAAAGCCGAAATCGAGAGTTCTTCACCCTCAACAGCCTCGGCTTAACAACCCGTACCTGAACACCACAAACACCTTGACCACCGCAATTGACCCGGACCACCCTACGGAACAACGGAATAAACCAGAAAAACAAGCGGGACACAACACAACACTAGATATCGATACACAAAAAACACAACAATAGACACCAACACACAATACAACACATACACATACAACCTACTAACCCTGAAGAGGCATAAGCCTATAGTATATATCCCGGAGCGCCAATTAATTTTCATTGTTGTTTTTATTTTATTTTTATCGTTGTTTTAATAAAATGTTGTCCTAATACATTACCTAATACATTAAACTTATTGTATTAGGTTGAAAATGTCCTCGTAGGACGAAACTACTATAACGTCAGTTAACAATACAAGTGGTATAAAAACATAGGAAGTGTCAATTCTCATTTTCCATAACGTGTAATAGCTTGCACTGTACAAAAGAGGATGAATCAGTTAGGATTATCAATTAGTTACTGGAAAATCTGTTTATTATCTGAAAGTAGCCATTTTTTGAGTTCCATTTTCAAACGATTCTTTTCGCGAGTCATTTTGAATAAATCTTGCATGATATCAAATCGATTTGATCTGATTTGAAAAAAAAATTCAAAAAGCATTCAAAAATGTGAGCAAAACAATGGTGAGCGATGACTAATTTCATCTGTAAAAAAAATCAGCACTAATTGTATCTGTAGTTATTACTTCCTGACAGAGAGCAGGTTATAATCATTATAAACTGCACGATAATGGTTTCTAGAAAAAAAATGGAATTGTGTTTCATAAAAGTCAATTTCCCACGTGTGTCTGCCAAACCGTCAATATATAGAATAAGCGCTAGTACCCTAAACTTCCTCAAATCCATTGGCTTGAAACTGTAAAATAAACATTTTTGTGAAATGGCGGCCATCACCACAAGTGACGAATTGGGGGTATTCGAGAAGCCCATGTTCGACCATTCTCTCATTAGTTTTAATGAACATACATATAAATCGAATGGTTCACCAAAACACCGACCAATCCGAAAGTGTATCAAAGGATGTAACAAATCTCATACATGCGAGTATAATTAATATTTGTCTATATTTGAACTTTGAAGTAGACCTATATGAGCGTTGAACTCTGGATTTCGACAAGAAGTTAGACTCATCAGCCCACTATGCATATGAAAACTTCCAACGTAGCTACTATGATAAAGCTATGAGAAAACCAATGATGAATATTGGCAGCTTTCGCAGAAACCCGCTATTCATTATCGACTGCCATGATGTTATCTACTGTCGACATCAAAATAGAGTTTGACACGCGTGAAGTTAAGTTTATAGCATACACCTAAGTATACAGGGATTTCCAAATTAAGTCGTCACCATTGCCAACTCCGTTATTATAGATGCTACGAATTCGTAGCATCTAGTAGCAACTCCGTTATTATAGATACTACAAATTCGTAGCATCAATAATAACGGAGTTGTTAACTGTACCGATTGATTTTGGAATACTGTGTATATTAATTGAAGGGGTTATATTTTTTAGGAGTGGTTAATTTTTGGGAATATATGTGTATGTGTTTGAAATATGTTTTTCCATTAACCAGCTGTCGTATTCCTACAAATGACAACTCTCAGAAGTCGAAACTTGTACAAGTTAAGGACTAATGAGGTCTTACCTTTTAACGTGTGATTCCCAACACGAGTTCGACTATAGCAAGTGAAAATCACCGACTAACACGACGGTCGATTGGGTGAGTGAACATAGCACCCACGTCGAACCGACTGGCTACCTGCCGATATGCACTCATTCTTGACGATGCTATTTTGTCTCATGATGCCTTCAATGGTCTTACCTTCCAACGTATGATTCCTAACACGGGTTGGACGATAGCAAGTGAAAATCGATCGTTCAGGCTGCGGCTTGAACCACCGACTAACACGGCGGTCGGTTGAATGAGTGAACAAAGCAGCCACATACCGATATGCAGCCACCTACCGATGCCATTTTGTCTTATGATGCTTTTAATGGCTCTGTTCAAACTCGAATATGATAAGATTGACATGTGAATGTTTGATATTGAAAAATGAAATACTCAAATGCTTCTGATCAAATAGAATAAGAATATCATGCAAATCCTTGACAATGATAAATAAAACAAATAATAATTTTTGTGCCTTTTATTCATTATCCAAATAGATATACGCAAATGTGGTTTCAACATGGTGTTATTCATAATACATAATATCTATACAACATATTTTATTTATTCAATGCTAACTTTTTCCCTCTTCTACATGCTCTACTTTCCCCTCCGAGTTAGAATTCCTTGATTTGAATTGATATTTCTCTATGATATTCTGTGTTAGGTACGATACATATCGGAAAAGAAAGGTTCCAAGTCTGCTTCGATCATCAGCACACTAAACTCATCTGAATTTTCAATTCCATACAAATAATTATGACAGTTTCACACCAAGCTCATATTTCTTGCTACGTAATAAAAGTGTTTGCAACTTTCCAGCATCAGAACATACACTCAAATCATTATTTGACGAATGTGAGTCCCATGCCGGACTTTTTATAGCAGAATCCAATTCCACTATTTCCGACCAATCTTTGGCTGCGTTGTTCATCTATATATTTTTAGGAGAAAGAAGAGCTCTGAAAATACACAAATTGCATTGATTAGTTTGGAAGTTATGAAAAGAAAAGCACGCACTTGAAATTCTATCATGTTTGAAGCGAGAGAGTTAATACATATTTCATATAAATATACGATATTTTCACTATCCACAAAGAGATTGAAGTTGTAGCCTTCAATCTAAAATATCGAATTTTACCAAAGAGCGGGTCTTGGCAACAGGATAATCCTGAGAACTTTGACTCAAATATGTAAAAACGAATTTGGCTTTGGATGAATTCACTTCGCGAATAATGTTTTTTATGAATTGCTTTGTGACACGTTTTGGAAGCCTTGATCTGAAAGGAATATCACGTTCGTCGTATACTAAAACTACTTGGATGGATTTACCATATCATGCAGAAAGCATAAACATTTTCTCAATTTTATAACCTTCATTTATAACCAATGATTTCAGATTTAAAACTTCACTTCTTGGAATAATCGGGAAATTAATCTTTCGATGTCAAATTTCAAATTATACATTTCCAAAGAATAGTGAAATTGCGTTCCAAAATATAAAATATGTTCACCTCCATGACGCTGTCGACGACAACGTTCACTGCTTGTATTGGTAGATACTTGTTGCTGCCACCTTCGAATTCAACAAATCCTCATCATCTTTTTGAATACTTCAGGTTATCCGAACTGAATGTTGAAGCATAAAACCCTTAAGTAAGGGAGGGATTGAAGGTTACACCTTCTATACATTCAAGGTCATATTATGTGGCTCAAGGTCGTGTATCATGGACAGAGTCGATCGTCAAGGTCAAACTCCGTGCTCAATGTCATATTAAGTGTTCATAGCTTACGGTTGTTTATGGTCATTCAAGGTCGTATGACGTGCACATCGCTCGATGGTCGTGTGACGTCATTCAAGATCAAGGACGAGTGGTGGCGGAGGTTAAGAACCGTCATCAGCACCCTACTGATATCATTTTCCACCCGAAAGCTCTTTCGATATGAATGAAATTGGAGTGACAACCGTCCACAAACTACCCCAATTTTTCGCGCAGAGAGATCAGAAGAAAATTGGAGCTGTAACTAGTTGAGAACGAGGGAAAACTGTTACAGTATGTTTTTGTATGAGTGCAGCGGGTGGATACATTCCCCCAATGCTCATTTACCCACGTAAACGTTTGGCACCAACGCTAGGAAAAATGGGATACCTGGTTCCATGATGCAGTGTTCAAAGTCGTTGTAGATTTGTTCCTGAGTGGGTTGAAGCATTTTGTCAAACTCTGCTCATTTCAGATAATCATCACTTAAGTTTACAAAGTGCACCTACAGAATGATGTGCGCCTACTATCTAACCCACCTCACAGATTTTTTGGACCTTTGAAAAAAGCATATTATCGAGATTGTGATATTGTCATGAAAACTCACAATTATGAAAGAATTAGTCAGTATGACATAGATAACGGATTTGCTACGAGGTGCTTAGGTGCGAGAAGCTACAGTTGAAAAATCAATAAATGGCTTTCAATCAGCAGGCATAGTGCTACAGAATTCATTTATTTTTGAAAACGACGACTTTTTGCTAGCAGATCGTCTCACTCCTTCGGTGAAGAAGAATGCAATTCAAAATGTATGGACCCCACTTCCTGAAAATATAATGGAATCATAAAAGATAACTTGAATTCTTCAACACAGAACGCCCGCCCCTGAAAGAAACATGCAGTCTGCTAACGGAATTCAGCGTCATAAAACAACCACCTTTACAGATGAATTTTCTTCTTATGATGATTTGCCTTTGATACGGTTAGCAAATAACAATAGTCATATCAATAGATCTACGTCTTCGTTTTCGCCTGATGTAACATTCGAGACACTGCCTTTTCAAACTAATGCACCAGCAAAAAAATCCGCACTTAAATATAGAGAGAAGAAGCATGCTGAAATCTTGACTTCGACCCCTATACAAATATTATTGGAAAAGCACGAGAAGAAACGTCAAGACAAAAAAGTAAATGCTATAGAAAATGTAAAGCGTGGAAGTAGTAAAACACGGGCCGAAATCATAAAGCGATATGAACATGTTAAAAGACAAAAAGAATCTGAAATCAAAGAAAAAAATATTTACTACAGTTGATGATCCAGTAAACGACATCTGTTCACCATGTGGCGATTTTGGAAAAGACAATGAATTATAGCTGGGTCTGTAGGTTACAAATGTGATGACTGCCAATATTTGTAGTCGACTGACACTTTTCATTTGTTTTGAGCGACATTACTCAAAGTGGCATGTAATGTCGCTCAGTGCATATTTTGTTTA
>NW_019296339.1:0-13299 GCF_000500325.1 Leptinotarsa decemlineata | reverse complement strand
GATGTAAGTACAGTCTACTATATTATTCATTTTGAATGGAAAGGGTTATATTTTTATGAGTGTTGTTTTTTTGACTTTCTACAAACATTTTTTTTAATAATTCAGTGTTCATATAAAATTATGTTTCGAATTTTTTTTATCATTGTTTTTTATGAAAGTAGTCGTTTGCGAAACTGTGTTTTAATGTAAACGTAATTTAACCATAAAAAGTCTGAACAAGTTTGAAGGTTTCTAAAAGTACCTCGAGATATGACGATATTATATGGAATTCTTTTTTTAATAATTCAGTGTTCATATAAAATTATGTTTCGAATTTTTTTTATCATTGTTTTTTATGAAAGTAGTAGTTTGCGAAACTGTGTTTTAATGTAAACGTAATCTAACCATAAAAAGTCTGAACAAGTTTGAAGGTTTCTAAAAGTACCTCGAGATATGACGATATTATATGGAATTCTTTTTTTAAATTGATTTCTTCCGTTCAGTTCAATAACGCCATCAACGCCGTCAAATCTTAGCAGCTGAAATTCATCTCGGTGTAAGTACACTCTACTATATTATTCATATCAAATTGAAAAGGTTATATTTTACGATGAGATTAATTTTGGTAAAGAACGGTGTTTGACTTCTTACAAACTATTTTTTTGTATGATTCAGTGTTCATATAAAAGTAATTGTTTTGAATGTAATTTTTCTTTCATGCAATTCAATGTTTTTTTCAAGTAGTTGTTTCAGAAAGGGTACATTGTGATTAAAAGATACTTCTTTGTATAGAGTTACTTCTTTTGAAATTGCTTTTTCTAAAAGATTCCTACTTTTTTGTATCAAGATGTTGAAAAAGAAAGACAAAAACTTTTTGTTAGCTAATTATATTTAATCATATTATATTATCTATTTTTTTATGATTTCAGAACCATGTCTTTGTTGAAAGAGGCGTTATTAAAACCATCAAGCTCTGTGAATATTCAACTCCATTTTATAAAAGCAACCTTTGATTGGATGTCCATTCACATCTTCGAGCTCATAAGTTACAGGGTCTGTACTATTAATTTTCACAAGTTTCAAAAGTTCAGTGGTGAAGTTTGCGGTATAACCTACGGCCAATACGTTGTTATATTTACTGATTCGCACCATATCTCCAATTTTGAATTAACTTTTTTCACGTTTGCTATACTGCTTCTCAGATTTTGTATAAATGGACAATTTTGTGGATGATTTTACCTCTGCAGGCTTCATGCCAATGGTGCGATGAACTTTGTTGTTATATTGATTGATAATTTTAGGAAGAACATTCAACCACTTGTAGTGACTTTGAAGTGAAAATTGTTTATAAAGGGTGATAAATGATGAAATTCTAACAACTTTGTGATTATATGACCCTGCATTCTGGACAAATGTAAAATCTCAAATTAGTTTTTACCGACAATAAGCTCTTACTACCCTTTTCTACCATTTTTAATTTTGTATCGTTGGGACAAATCATATAACTCGAATTTAACCCCTACAAGAAAGGGCTGAACTTTCCAAACACTAGAACAGACGCTCATCAGAAGGGAAACACATCATTCTGTTGTAGTATATCTTACCCATCAAACTAACTGGCAGTCATACAGTCAAGTCAAGTGATACAGTTGACTCAAGCAACCCGTCTACTATATTATTCATTTTGAATGGAAAGGGTTATATTTTTAGGAGTGTTGTTTTTTGACTTTCTACAAACATTTTTTTTTTAATAATTCAGTGTTCACATATCATATGTCTAACTGAACATTGGTATACAGATCCAGAAAAATATCTTATGCAATTAGATGGCTATCAAATGTCGTCTGCTTTTTCAAGAAGTAGTAAAATACATGGAGGTTCTTGCATCTTTGCCAAAAATTTTCTAGATTGCAATGAAATCAATGAAGTCAACAAAAAAAGCTGTGAAAGTATTGTTGAATGCTCATCTATAATTTGTAAAGTACTAAAACTAGTTGTAATTTGTGTCTACAGACCTCCTGATGGAGACCTCAATATATTTTTTCAACAGCTTACTGAAATAATTGATCTCATACATATGAAATATAAAAAATATAGAGTTATTGTCTGTGGGGATTTCAATATCAATCTATTGAACGCAGACAGCTCAAGCACACAATTATTTCCTAATCTCCTACTCTCCTATGATCTAGACAAACAAATAAATGAGCCAACCAGAATAACACCTCATTCATCTGCATTATTGGATAACATCTTCATTAACTTTGAAAATAAATATCCGGGTGAGATGATAACATCTGCATTATCTGACCATGAGGCCCAATTACTAATAATTAAATTCCTACCTAGTATTGACAACAAAAAGTCAAAAATCAAGAAGAGAATTTTCTCAGAGGTGAAACTGTCACCTCTGAGAAAATTAACTAAATCATTTGACTACTTTAATATTATCAAATATCAAATGAATTTAATTTTACTCATGAAAACATTAAGGACTAGAAACTTTGACAAAAAAGGGGGTTGGATGACGCTTGGAATAAAAACATCTAGCCAACGTAAAAAGCAACTATACAGACTTCAAAGGAATGGCATCATATCTAAAGAAACATACAAAAGATAATGCACAATACTTAAAAAAGTAGTACAGGAAGCAAAAAAAAATGGCCAATATAAAATATCTGCAATCATCTTCTAACAGGTCTAAAGCAGTATGGAATCTAGTAAAGAACTATACTGGTGGTGGAAAGAAGCAGTTTGATTCTGTAATAGATAATGTTTTTCCGAATGAAAATGACAAAACAAAAGCACTTTGCAAAGTCAACAATTTTTTCATACATAATTGTCCAAATATTACAAATCAAACTCATGGAAGTGGTTTTCTAACCTCTCCCATTTACAAACAAAGCATATTTTTCAAACCTGTTGATTCGATAGAAATATATGACATTATCAAAAACCATAAGAACACTGAATCAGTAGGCGAAGATTGAATTCCTGTCAAATTACTGAAACATATAGCACATGAGATTCGTGAGCCTTTATCACATATAATTAATCTATGTTTTTCAACAGGTATTTTTCCAGATAATTTAAAAATAGCATATGTCAGAGCTATATATAAAAAAGGCGAAAAAAGTGAGCTAAAAAACTACAGACCTATTGCACTTCTTCCCAATATCATATTGTATCAAAGATACAAATTGAGACGTATTTTTCAGATATTCTATATAAAATAAGATTTGAGTTCCATTCTGAAATAATAACCACCATAACTAATCTTACTTGTTGAACTGGAAGAGCAAGTCTCTCTCCTTAAAGTGGAGTGTGAACAAATGGCTGCAGCTCAACGAGAGAGATCTGCTCACATGAATAAACTTTCTCCTAAAATTCGGGAATTGGAAAACTTCAGCAAGAAGATACATGAAAATTTCATCTTTATATATATTATTCTTATATCTGTATTATTGTATTCTTATTCAGAGCAATCATGTAGGGTCTGTATTCATTCTTCTTTTATTCTGAATAAAGTTATTATTATTATTATAACATGAAAAAAATGCGCTTTAAGTTCGGGAAACCTCCCCTAATAAATCTTTTGTAAATTGCTAATAAAGTTATGTGTGAATGTCACTTTCTAGTCATATTTAAAAGTGTATAATTGATTATTCATATTTGAAAAAATAAATAATGAAAGTATCAATATTAAAAAAACACAAAATAAAGTTATGTAATACATAACATTTTCTATTTATATGTAAAAATGTATATTTATATTCGAAAAATAAATAAGTCATAACACATAACACAAGGTCATGGGACACGCAAGATCATGTTCATAACTCAAGGTCATATAAGATATAAATATCTTAACGACTTGTGATTTCATTCAATGTTAAAGTCGAATGATTGGAGGTTCGAAATTTCATGTCTGAGATTATATGACATGATCATAATACAAGGTCATGAGACCTTACGTGTTCATATATCGAGGTCATATGACACAAATATCCCAAGGACTTGTGATGTCATTCAATGTCAATGTTGAATAATTTAAGGTTTTCAGCTTCACACTGCAAGTAACTGACCACTTGTTCCCTCATCATGAATCAAGTAACACCGGTTGATCAAGAAGCTGACTCCACAAGTGAAATACATTTCACATCTGTTTTTCTGGAAGAGAATCATGTATCTTGCGATTTTTAGTCACATTCAAGAAATTGTATTTCAGTATGACCCACATTTTCCATTTTATAAGATCGAGTGTTATATTTCATAATAAATATAAAATAACATCACAAATAACAGCAATACATCTCACATAGGTTTTCTCCAAAGAAAATCATGTATCTTGCGATTTTTAGACACATTCAAGAAATTGTATTTCGTTATGACCAACACATTTAATTTCATAGGATCGAGTGTTATATTTCATAACAAATATATAATAACAGCAATACATTTCACATCTTTTTTACAGAAAGAGAATCATGTATAATGCAATTCTCAGATACTTGAAAGATATCTTATTTCAGTACGACCAACGTAATCCATTATATGAGATCGAGTGTTATCTTTCATAACAAATATAAAATAACAGCAATACATTTCACATCTGTTCTGAAAGAGAATAATGTATCTTGCCATTTTTGGGCACATTCAAGAAATTGTATTTCAGTATGACCAACATATTCAATTTCATAAGATGGAGTGTTATATTTCAAAAGAAATATAAAATAACAGCAATACATTTCACAACTGTTTTACTGAAAGAGAATCATGTATCTTGCGATTTTTAGACATTCACGAAATTGTATTTCGTTATGACCATCACATTCCATTTAATAGGATCAAGTGTTATATTTCATAGCAAATATAAAATTACAGAAATACATTTCACATCTGTTTTCCTGAAAGAAAATCATGTATCTTGCATTTTTACACATATTTAAAAAAGTGTATTTCAATACGACCAACATATATTCCATTCTATAAGATCGAGTGTTATATTTCATAAGAAATATAAAACAACAGCAATATATTTCACATCTGTTCTTCTGAAAGAGAATCATGTATCTTGCGATTTTAGACACATTTAAAAAAGTGTATTTCAGTACAACCAACATATATTCCATTCTATTAGATCGAGTGTTATATTTCATAACCAATATATAATAAAAGCAATATATTTCACATTTGTTTTTCTGAAAGAGAATTATGTATCATGCGATTTTTAGATACTTTAAAGAAATTGTATTTCAGTATGACCAACGTATTCCATTATATAAGATCGATTGTTATCTTTCATAACAAATATAAAATAACAGCAATACATTTCACATCTGTTCTGAAAGAGAATAATGTATCTTGCGATTTTTAGGCAAATTCAAGAAATTATATTTCAGTATGACCAACATATTCCATTTCATAAGATCGAGTGTTATATTTCATAAGAAATATAAAATAACAGCAATACATTTCACAACTGTTTTACTGAAAGAGAATCATGTATCTCTCGATTTTAGACACATTCAAGAAATTGTATTCAAGTATGACTAACATATTCCATTTCATAGGATCGAGTGTTATGTTTCATAGCTAATATAAAATAANCTTAGGATTTTTAGACACACCCAAAAAACATATTTCAGTATGACCCACATTTTTCATTTTATAAGATCGAGTGTTATATTTCATAACAAATATTAAAGAACAGCAATTCATCTCACATCTATTCTTCTGAAAGAGAAACGTTCCCTTGCGAGTGCGAGCGAGACAGCTTCATTCATATCTATGAGTTGAAAAGAGAGCGCATATTCGGCCTCATTGAAGATATGTTGTAAATTATATAAAATGAACAATTCGTTGTTATAGTTGAACGGTTAAACTCATAGAAAATATATATTGCGGCAAAATTATGTGTCCTTGTGACAGAGGTAGGAATATTTTTATTTATTTTAGGAATATTTTTGGAGGGCAGTTCAGTTTTTATATAAAATGAACAATTCCTTGTTATAGTTGAACAGTTAAACTCATAGAAAATGTATATTGCGGCAAAATTATCTGTCCTTGTGACAGAGGTATTNAAAAAATCAAAGTCCAATCAAGGAATCCGCATACATGGCCATATTTTGTACAAATTTCAATTTTTATTTTCACATTCCTAAAAAAGATAGGTGTGACCTTTGCGAAGAAATTTGTTTATTAAAAAAAAAAAGAAAATAGATTATCTGAAGAAAGAGAAATCACATACGACAATCACTTGAAAGAAAAAGAAGCAATGAGGTAGGAACGAAAGAACGATACAGAAGGAAACATACCAGTACTCTTGTTTTGATTTAGAAAACGTCCTCAGCTGCCCTAAGGCGGAAATGAATTCTTTTTTTTATAAAAGGTAGTTTACGGTTTACAATATGACAGCCCATCTGTCAACTACAAAAAAAGTATGCTGTGCAGTTTGGCCAGAAACATCATCTGGTAGGGCTGGAAATGACATTGCTAATGCAGTGTATGAAATATTGGAAAAAGTCATTGAAGACAATCCAGAAATGGAGACATTAATTCTCTGGAGTGATAGCTGTGTTCCACAAAACAGAAATTCCATAATGTCTTTCGCCATGACTGATTTTCTTCAACATCACGTCAATCTGAAAACAATTATGATGAAGTTTTCAACTCCTGGGCATTTCTGCGAACAGGAAATAGATGCTGTACATAGCTGCATAGAAAGAGTCCTTGCCAAACCCGAATATTTTTCGCCAATATCTTTGATGCGTCTTCTACGTCTAGTAAACCGTCATACACCATACAAAATTATTCAAATGTCTTTAAGAGATTTCAAAAATTTTCAAGAATGTTCATCTCAGTTAAAATACAACCAAATTCCATATACAAAAGTGTCACAACTCAGACCCACTCATTCAGTATTCGAAGTGCAATATAAAACCTCTCATAACCCCACCGAATTTGAAAAGGTAAGTTTGAAAAATTGCATTCAAACAAGGACGGTATCCTAGCAACTCTACCATTGCGAAAATCCACCAAATTAGTACACGAATTACCAGCAAATAAAGTTCATTTAATTATGTCAACGTATCGATGGATGCCAACAGTGAACAAAGAGTATTATGATGCAGTTTTACCACAAAAGTCAAACAACACTGCAAGCACTAGCCACAACAGAAAAACAACCTGACTGATCTCCGACTTCAACTGAACCTTTTTATTTAATTTACGTTACACGAATAATACATTTATGTTAGATTTGAATAATAAAACGTCGTTTTGTGATTTTTCAGTATAAATATAGTGTTTCTTACAAGCTTTCATATTATTTTTATTTTATTTCAACAAAACAAAGTTGCAAGTACAACACGAAGTGCTAACCAAAAAATTCACAAAGTTGCATGTAGTTTTTTTAATATGCAATATTTTATCAATTTTTGATCGAATCCAATTTTTTCATTAATATGCTAACAAGATTCATTTTTCTTTATTTTATGAGAAAAAACAAACCGTGAAGTCAATACCCTCTCGTTTTTACAACCGTAGAAAACGGTAATTACATTTATCTCGAAATGGTATATGCGGCACATGCAACCTTGTAATACCAAGCCAAAGATATATCCAAAACCATTTTGGAAGTGATGTAAGTGGAACTTCTGGCTTTGAAAACTTATGGAAATACATAAGAATATTGGAATTTCATTTGAAAGGGTTATATTTTTAGGAGTGATTAATTTTTTGGGAAAGAAAGTTTTTGGAATTTCCTTCTTAGTACAGAATCGAATTGCACACACAAGAATCCCTCTATCGACTCCCACAATAGAGGATATTAGACATGTATTAGCTGTGACAATATTGGTCCTCGGAGGAATATTTTAAATCGATTCTTGATCCAATACTTGACCAATATCCTTTTTCGTAGGATGTACTGACTTTCAAACTAATACATGTATACTTTTATTTCAATCATTTACTTGAGAAAATATGTCACACTCAGATCGAGATAAAATATTTACATCAATGAAAATAGAAATTACATTCCAAGTTACTCATCTGCATATATTACCACCTACTGCATCCAGAAGTGTATTTCCATGTTGATGTTTCATTCCATATTGTAAGCCCAAAATCTATCATTTCTGTGCAGAACTTCTGAAAAAAAAAGTTAATTCAATTTATTACACTGAAAATAAGTCCTATAAACATTTTTGGGTTTTCACTCCCCCCTCCCCTAAAATAAAAATCGCAGATGAAACCTTTATGGGGGAAAATACTAAATTTTAATAAAAATGTTACTGTTGACATCATAGTACAGATAAAAAAGGTACACTATAATTTATCAAAGCACTTCTCATTGAAAATTTTTCCTTTTTTCCAGCTGCTGCGCCCCTACGAACTATAACCCTCGAAGTCGAAACTTGTGCGAGCTAAGGACTAACGAGGTAAATTGATGNACGAGTGAGAAATGTTCCTCATACAGTAATAAATGTTGTTTTCTATATTACTGTATCACAGTTCAAAATACGCTCAAAATACGCAAAATACGCTCAAATTGTTCTGTTCTGTTAATTACACTTATCTTTGTACATACTGTAATCCTTAGTATGTATATATTGCAATACATTTCTTCTACTTTTCTTTCGGATTAAGCGGACTTTCGGATTACCGAAGTTCGGATTATCGGGACTCCACTGTATAACATTTTTTCTTCTTATCATCTAAGCTTTGCAACCTAATATGTCTCTATGACGCTCGAGTAAATCCTCATTTTGCATCGTAGGCTCCCCTACTATTTGTAGTTTTCACACATATATTTAATTGGAGAATGCGATATTATATTTGTTCGTGCTGCAGAGCAGTAAAATGCGAGATTCGGCCGTGAATGAGGTCTTGGTACCCTAAAGTTTAGTTCTGATAGGAGCAAACTGCAGTCTACTTGCTGTGCAGTAGTTTATGCAGAAAGGTTATTGAAGCACACCTTCTCCTGTTTTCTAAAGAAATAATTTGAAAGTGGTTAAGAAGGCTATTGTGACAATAAGACGAGTATTCTTTTTGAAAGACAGTTTTTTGTAGTTTAGAACAATGAATGATTCAATTAGCGTTATGAAAATTGGCAGTTTTATGTGATTTTGATGACAATATGGTAGGTACTTAGAGCTAATAAAAGTGTGTTAATTTATATAAAGATAGTTTTCTTCGTCTTACTTATTTTCTGTTAAACAAAGGTATTGTTTTAGTTGAATAAAGTCCGTCGTTGCTGAAACTAGAAGGGGAGAGTATTATTTATAACAGGTTATGGGCCCAGACCCGCGAAAAATTGACAAGTTCAATATTTGTCTCAATTGAAAGTGCAAAATGTCGACTGTAAATAATTATGTCGCGAGTATTCCCAAGCTCCTAGATCGTGAAAATTATTTTGACTGAACTTTTGCAGTGGAAAATTTTCTAGTGATAAAAAATCTGAAAAAATGTCTGACTGAAGAATTGCCTAGGCACGTGCCAAGTTAATTTTAACAATGAACTCTGCACTGTATGTGCTCATGAGGGTCACAACTACTGCAAAGGAATTGTGGGAAAAACTTAAATCGCTGTTCGATGCTTCCGGTTTTACTAGAAAAACTTCTCTTTTGTGATCTCTAATCTCCTTGAGGCTAGAAAACTGCAAGTCGATGTCTTCCTATGTAAAAAACCAATTGGTGGAAACGGCCCAGAAATTAAGAGGATTGGTTTTGAAATTGACGGGGAATGGATAGGATCATTGCTATAATCGTGGTTACCGGAGAAATTTGACTCCATGACAATGGCGATAGAACATTCTGGAATTTCTATAACCACAGACGCCATTAAAACAAAATTAATGGATATGGAAGAGGAAATCGGAAACGCATTTGTCAGTGAATTTCATACATGGACCCCAAAAGTTGGTTCTATTGGCAAATATGGTTAACACTGGAAGTAGGTCAAATAATCGAGAGCGAAATGTCAAATGTTACGGTTGTAAACAAATGGGACATTTCAAAAATAGATGTCCAAATAACGATATGAATAAACCAAGTCAAGTTATCGAATGTTTTCAATGTGTCATTTTTAAGTGGACAGTTCAACCGAGAAGACTGGTATATCGATTCCGAAGCCAGTGCGCATATAACTGTATTAGAAAATGAAGTATAAGATGTGATAAATACAGACATAAATGAGATTATTGTGGCTAACAAAAATAGGATTTCTGTCAAATGTTCTGGTAGTGTAAAACTTCAGACGAAAGTTGGAAAACCGAGTCATGACATTATAGTAAAATTTGTTTTATGTGTTCCTCACATAAAACAATTTTTACAGTAGTATTTGAGAGTACAGTAGTATTTGAGAAAGATGTAACATTTTCAACAAAATCAAAATGTTAGTAGCCATAGCCACAGCTGAAAATAATGTTTATCGATTAAACATTGATAGGTCTGATAAAATAGGAAAATGTTATATAGCAACTGCAAATTTATGGCACAGAAGGCTGGGGCATCTCAATTTTGCTGATCTAAGGAAAATGAAGGATGGAGCAGTTGATGGATTAATCTGCAAAGGACTAACTGAGCAGGAGGATTGTATAGTTTGCTGTGAAGAGAAACAGTCAAGATTACCTTTCAAACATGTTGGTACTAAGGCAAAAGAATTGCTTGGAGTAGTACATGCAGATGTTTGCGGACCCATGGAAGTTTCGTCCGTTGGAGGCTCAAAATATTTTCGGCTTACTGAAGATGATTTTGGTAAAATTTGTTTCGTATATTTTTTGAAATCTAAGATGAAGTATTTGGTTACTTCAAGGAATTCAAAAGCATGGTGGAAATATAGCAAGATAAGAAAATCAAAATTCTTAGGACTGATAATGGAGAGGAATTCTATAGCCTAGAATTTGAATCATTTTTAAGAATGAATGACATTATTAATCAATGTAAAAACCCATACACTCCTGAACAAAATGGCATAGGTGAAAGGATAAATGGAAAAAAGGATGGATGGAATAGATAAGATGTCTATTAAACAATTGAAAGCTACAAAACAATTTTTGGGCTGAAACTGAATATACGGCCGCACATCTCAAAAATCGATCTATTGCATCCGGAACTAGTGACAACAAATCACCTTTTGAAATTTGGACAAGTGTCAAACAAAATTTGAGCAATTTAAAATTATTTGGTTCTACAGTTATGGTTCACGTGCCAAAAAAAAAAAGAAGTTTGACAGAAAGGCTGAAAAAAGCATTTTGGTGAGTCAGTGAACGGTTATAGAATTTTTAACCCCAAAACTAGTTCAATTGTCGCAAGTAGAAATGTAGTGAAGATGGAAAATTCTGAAGAAAATAACGAAGTTCCGGTAAATCTCGATTTTCATGTAGGTAGTAATGTAATGAAATGTAATGTAGTAATGTAATGTAAGTAATGAAAGTCGTGAAGTGAGGGAGGAAATTTCTGAAGAGAACGAAGTATCAATAGATTCAGTGAGAGGAGTCTTCTATCAACCAAGAGGAGATACAAAATGCTGATGAAAGTGACTATATTCCAGAAGTAATTGTCGAACCACTCCCGGCTTTAAAAGAAGTTAGAAGATCTAATAGGCCACAAAAAGCGGAAAAGTTTGAAGATTACGTCAGCTATATGTGCGCGAGGGTGAGTCAATCTCGTGATAATGTAGATGTGAACAAAGCTCCGATTAGTGTTGAAGAGACTTTTTCGAGGCCTTATGCTACAAAATGGAAGCAAGCAATGAACAAGGAACTCCATTCATTTCAAAGAAATTAAGCATGGGAATTAGTAGGGCCGCCACAAGATGTAGTCATCGTAGATAACAAGTGGATTTTTAAAACTTAATTTGATAGTGAAGGTAATATTAGTTATAGGACTGGATTAGTAACTAGAGGTTTTCTACAAAAAGAAGGGATATATTTAGTTGAAACATTTTCTCCAGTTGTTGGCACAGTACATTACAAATGCTTATTGCTTATCAGTTCAACCTGATTTAGACATTACACGTTTAGAACAAGGAACTCCATTCATTTCAAAGAAATTAAGCATGGGAATTAGTAGGGCCGCCACAAGATGTAGTCATCGTAGATAACAAGTGGATTTTTAAAACTTAATTTGATAATGAAGGTAATATTAGTTATAGGACTGGATTAGTAACTAGAGGTTTTCTACAAAAAGAAAGGATATATTTTGTTGAAACATTTTCTCCAGTTGTTAGGCACAGTACATTACGAACGCTTTTTGCTTTATCAGTTGAACCTGGTATAGACATTACACATTTGGATGTGTGTACAACTTTTTTTAAATGGTTTTCTAGATAAGCCAGTATACATGAGGGAGCCAGATGGTTTTATATGTCATCAAAACCATGTAAACTTAAAAAGGCAGTATATAGCTCGAAACAAAGCTCTCGAGCATGGAATACCAGAATAAACGATTTCTTGTTGAGTTTGGGTTATAAAAGATCTCAATATATACCTTGTGTACATATCAAAAGGTTTAGATGTTCTTTAGTAATCATAGTTCTTTATGTAGATGATTTTTCAATTTTTTCAAATAATGTGGAAGAAGTGAATAATTTTTTGGGAAAGAAAGTTTTTGATGTTCTTCAGTAATCATAGTTCTTTATGTAGATGATTTTATAATTTTTTCAAATAATGCTGAAGAAGTGAATAATCTTAAAACATGTTTAAGCTTAGAATTTAAGATTAAAAATTTACGCAAAACAAAACATTGTTTAGGGATACAAATTATTAGTGATCACCAAGTGACCATCTTTAAGAGAAATATTAAACCAGTTTAATCTTCCTCTTGAAGATGATCACTTGGTAATCGAAACACTTGTCGAGGTGGAAAAACACTTTTGTTAAATTTTCCTCTTCATATTCATAACTCAACTCCCACCTCAGAAAAACGTACAGTTTTGAATTCAATTTTCTAGGAAAATAGCTTACATAACTAACAAATTATTAACTAATTACCTTCTGCAATTGAAGAATATGCAACGATTCCGCTGATGGTCTAATGGACAGCTCTCCAATTACAACTAACTGCGCTTTGAATCAATCCAGTCATCCCCATCAGAATGTAAACAGTACACAGCTCTTCAAATTTGGGAAGCCGGTTACCTGAAAAACAATATTGGACATACGTTTTATTCTTAGGGGTAGAATATTACAAATTTTAGGTAGTGTGTAAGTTGAAAAGTGATGACAAATATTTTTATTAAATTTTGGAGTGGGTAGCAATTCGTTGTTGTACTTCTAGTAATATAAACTGTGGGAACATAATCATGAAATATTTT
>NW_019296338.1:0-12366 GCF_000500325.1 Leptinotarsa decemlineata | reverse complement strand
AAAACTTCACCAAACAACAACCAATAAAAAAAGCAATTAATACGTCATAGTGGTGGGGGGAGGCCGAGAATCAGCTGTAAACAACTACTCCCAAACATTAACCTTTTGACGGTATTCCGTGTATTCCTCTCTCATCCACTGAGGATTTTCCATTGACCAGTAGCGGCAATTTTGCCGATTAGCATGACCGTTAAGAGAAAAAGTACACTCATCAGAAAACATAACGTCTTTTAATTGGATAATATTGTTATCCAACATGTCCATCATTTGCTCACAAAAATAAGTTCTTCTATCAAAATCGTCTTCCACAAGCTCCTGAGAAGGTATCATTTGATAAGGATGCATTTTATTTTTTTTTAATATGTTTACTCTCGATGTATGTGGGTTTTCTCAAACTCAGGGATCACATCTAATCTGAGTTTGTAAAACTGTTATTTTATGCATTTCCGTTAATCTAAGCATTTGTCAGACTTGAAGTTAACGAACTTTAAACTTGAATTAAAATACTGACAACCTTTTTAAAGGATACCATCTAAAAAGAACATTGCTATGGTTTTTTCTTATTTTCTTATTATCAACACCTCAACATGAATAAGTTTTGAGTATATTGCAATAAGTTTCGAGTGTTTTTTATCGAATTTCGGTAACCACATGATTTTAATTTATTTTATCTTAATTGTTGCAATAAATTCGAAAACGATAATATTTTTGAATAGAGAATGAAGAGACCTTTCAAACGATATACACAAGCCTATATTTTCCATTTAAAAAATTGTGGGTTGTACCTATCATTCGACGAGGGTTAAAGGTAGCATTTTTTCGTTGAAGTATGTCAAATTATAATTTAAATTTGACGTTAAAAAAAAATCTGTTCAAAATCTGTTTTCCATTATCAGCTGTCGCCCCCATACAAACGACAACTCTCAGAAGTTGAGAAACTTGTGCGAGCTAAGGACTAACGAGGTCTTACCTTTTAACGTGTGATTCCTAACACGGTTGCAGAATCATCCCAGCTTCAACCAGATAAATTCTCTCGAGAAAAATATCTGGTCACGGTAGGAATCGAACCCACGGTCTTCCGATCGTGAGTCGGACGCACTACCACGGCGGCCACCGCGGGATTTTGTTAAAATATGTACCGTAACTGAAATAGTGAATTTATTCCATGGGTTTCATTTGAGAGTGGTATTTTTTATAAAAAAATACGTCCAAAGAAATATAGTGCTATAGCTCCTCCAAGCTGATGTATAGCAAAACACGTGTCGCGGTTATGTAAACCTTATATAATGAAAATCAAAATTAATTTCTGAATTTATTTTCTTAATAAACAGGGTATGTACCAATACACATAAAAAATTTATTATTTCTCGAGTATGGCCAATATCTGTCTTGATACGACATAAGTTACGGCATTTGTCTAGGAAGCTTTAAACATTGGTTATTTTTCAATAGCGTCGTGTCTAATAACATATACATACCTACTATACATATTTTGTTTTCATCAATAATTTTCAGACGAGCACTAAATGGAGATAGCATTTTTGAAGGCATTGAATTGAGATTAGTTAATATGTTGTCAAAGAAATATAATTTCACAACCGACTATAAAGAAGCAACAGAAATTACTCAAGTGGGGTAAGTAATAACAGTAAAAAACATGCCACTTTTAAATTTGATATTCACGTAACATTCTGAAGTATACCTTTTCTTTCTTTCCTAAGATCTGCAGAGGCAGTAACGCGAATCGTGGAGAAGAAAAAAGCAAACATAGGAATTAGTGGAATGTATATAACTCAGGACAAACTAAATAGAGTAGGAGTGTCACAATGGCACTCAAGCGATTGCGCAGCTTTTGTATCTCTATCGTCAACTGCACTTCCTAGGTAGAAAACCACTGTAGACATCATAACTGCAACATTCTTCTTAACGCGCGATCCACCAATCAAGTTAGCCAGAAGATAACTGTGTCAAATATATTTTCCGGGTTTTTTGCCTCACGTTTCGTCGGCGACTGCGGTAGATAATCAAAGGCCACGAGGTAATGATCGAAGTGTTCTGGTTGTCTTCAAAACGGATTCTATAGAATTGGTTTGATTATGTGATTACAGTCCATTATTGGTGAGCGTGGCATCGTTTCTATTGGTTGAATTAAAAGACCTGATGCGAGAGAAATTGAGCGAGGTAGCCAAATTTTATTATTGTTGATTTTCTCTTCGTCTTGATTGGAATTGTTTTTGCATTTCTGAATTTCTATCCCTTCCCTATACGAGTATAGTCCTGGATAGTAGCTCTGATTTCTATCGAGCACTTGGGTCTCTCCCAACGTGGTAACCTGGGTACCTTCTCTGAGTGCATGGTTCGTTACTGTTGAGAAGGTATCCACGTTATTGCGTTTGTTGAGACCCGACTACTCGATAGCGCTCAGAGACTATCCAAGACTGTATAGCGAGGGGATAGAAACTCAGATATACAAGTTCGAGTCTTGATAACGAGTGACAGTCGTCACTGAGATATAACGGTTGTCCTAGCAGTCAAGAAACATACTACTGATGTCTGCCGCAGTAGCAGAGGAAACGTTTGGTACTACCAGTTCTATTAGAATACGCCTTATCAGCCCAAATTTTATTCTTTTCAATCATGACTTGGCCGTGAGAGCCTATGGTTTTTGTGATAGGATTTTGGTCTGTGATGTTCCAAATTTTCATCACGCACAATGAAGTGGTCTAAGTATGTACAGCTTGGCCTCTATGTTTTTTGAAATATTAACATCCGATTGAATAGTGTGAAAGTTCTCTATTCAAATATTTTGGGCAGGTATTGGAGAAACGATAATAGCCGCTTCATTTATTTTTTAGTATTCTGTTGATATTGACGCGTTCGGTACATTGATTTCACCAATCAATTCAGAATAATGTATTCAGTACTATTTGAAAAAATGTTTTTCAATTTATTCTGTGACATGTTTAAAGTAATGTATATTATCTAAGAGGAATACGAGTATCAATGCTATTAATTTCCAGATATAGAGCTATTATGGGTCCATTTCAGTGGACAGTATGGCTCACGCTGATTATCACTTATTTATTAGCAATATTCGCTCTGACATATTCCGACAAGCACACGCTGAGGCATTTACTGAAGAATCCTGAGGAAATTGAAAACATGTTCTGGTATGTTTTTGGTACGTTTACGAATTGTTTCACGTTCACCGGTAAAGCGTCTTGGAGCAAAGCGAATAAGCTAACTACGAAGATACTGATTGGTGAGTAGTATTTTCAAACAAAAAAGTTTGCTGATGATTTTTTTTTCCAGGATTTTACTGGCTTTTCACCATCATTATTACAGCTTGTTACACCGGGTCGATAATTGCCTTCGTGACATTACCAGTTAGTCCAACCACCATGGATAGTGTTAGCCAGTTATTAAGCGGAAGCTATCAGATAGGCATATTAGGTTTGTCCGGAGATAATACTAATTTATTTTGCTACATTATATCATACTCCAGACATCACCAGAAGATGGCAAATGAGGTTTTGCCAAAATGTTGTGAGAATAACTTTATGAGGATAAAATACACAGAACACGGAGTGAAACCCGAGAAAAAAGCTCATCATACTTATACAGTGTGTCTCACTTCTCATGGAAACACCCCCGTATCTTCCGTAATAATTGAGGTAGATGATGAAACTCTCAGAACTGATGGAAATGCTCAAAATGCACCTATTACCTGAATGGGGTTAGCCAAAGTGATACACACTGCCCGCCACTCGCGATAGAACAACCCATTTTTACGGTAAAACATACTAGGGGGCAAAATAGGCTCGAAATTCCTTCAGATTCGTGATCAGAACTACTGACTTACTACGGATACACTTTTTCCCTGAAAAAAATCAGTCCTGAAGAATCCGAATTTGTCTTACTTCTAACACCTCTGTATCTTCCGTAATAATTGAGGTAGAATGATGAAACTCTCGGAACTGATAGAAATGCTCAACATGCACCTATCACCTCAATGGGGTTAGCCAAAGTGATACACACTGCCCGCCACTCGCGATAGAACAAACCATTTTTACGGTAAAACATACTAGAAGGCCAAATAGGCTTCGGATTCGTGATCAGGACTACCAACTTACTATGAATATACTTTTTCCTGAGAAAAAAATCAGTCCTGAAATATTTGTCTCACTTCTCGTTGAAACACCCCCGTATCTTTCGTAATAATTGAGGTAGGACTGATGTAAATGCTCAAAATGCACATAACACCCAACTGGGTTTCGCCAAAGTGATATACACTTTTCTTATTCCCTCCAACTCTTCTCAGTTCTCTAGGTGTGATTTCTCTACACGCTCGTATAATTCTTGCACGTATATCTTCTCTATTTGTTGGCCTATCCCAATAAACTTCATTTTTCAACGTTCCCTATAAATAAAAATTCAGTGGAGTTAGATCTGGGGATCGCGGTAGCCATACTACGAGAGGGCTATCGGATCCTATCCATTTCATAGGTAGGTTCCTATTCAACCAAACCCTTGTTATGCCACTATTGTGAACTGGTAAACCATCTCACTGAAAAATCATGTTGTGTCCCACATCTAAAGGTAGTTCTTCCAACACATCGGAAAATTCATTTTAGATAAAATCAACGAATAGTCGTCCATTTAGATTTTGTTCAGCCCAAAATCTCATGTTCTGGGAAGATACAACACCATTCGTGGTAAAGGTAGCCTCATCACTGTATAATATTTTAAAAAATTCCTCTCATTCAGATAATTTCTCTGTATCCATAAACAATACTCCATAGGGCGGATTTCATCTCCTTCGTGCAAAGTATGTAGAAATTTGGGTTTGAAGGCATGCATTTTATGCCTCTTCAATCACCTCCATATTTTACTGCGGCTCATATTGGGTTGAAGCGATAACTTTCTCAAACTAATTCTAGGATCAGCTTGATAAGCCGCCAATATGGTATAATCTTCAGTATGTTGTTTTACAATTTTTCTGTCCTTTGTTACTTGGCCAGTGCTCACGAAAATATTATATATTTTATGGACAGTTCTAGGATGTACAGAAGACACCCTCTAGCGGGTGTCTTCTATTGAATTCAGCGGCCACTTCACGATAAGATCTCGCGCCTTCACCAACAATGAAAACAATTCCAGTCGTGCCATGTTGAACTTCGTTATTCAAAATGAGATGAAATCAGTAAAAATAGGAACTCACAAACAGAAAACAACTGGAATACAGGAACAATACCCAACACAAACACAGAAACAATGACCCCAATGGGAACAAAAACACGGCAGAAACAATAGGAACGACAGTGATACAAGAAACAACCATACTAGAACCAACAATTGCAATGAAAACTGGTCTGGGGTTACTACAGCAAGATCTTTCAACAATATTGTCAAGTTGAAAGTAAATAGCAATGAGCAACTATTTCCCATGGTAATCTCAGGGCACTACATGATTTTTATCTAGTGAAACTGATATAATTCAATCCCTTTAAATGATTTCCAGACAACGTTTCAGCAAGTAAGTAAAATAATCTAAATTCTACCTGTTTACCGAGTGCGACTTTTGCAATGTCTTGCAATGAGTATGAAGATTAATTTTGTTTCGGTTGGCAAAATGTTTCCTCGATATTTTAATAAAGGACCCCGCACATTTCTCATGTGAAATGGCTTACCGTGAATTTTGCCGAAATTTTGATTTGTTGCAGTTCCTGGTGTGCTGATTGAAATTGTCCACAGCCAAAGCTCAAAAATGTACAGTTTTCAAAATGTGAACCTTTGAAAATATATTTTTTTCAATTTTTTGCGGTATTTGCTCATCAATCGGAGAACCCCCACTTCTGGTTGGGATAGAATTTGGATGTTCGGCACCCAGAATTAGTTTTACGAATAGTCTTTCTCAGTTATATTATATTTTCATACACTGCTCCACACAATCTCGATAATCTGAGAATATGGTGCTGTGATATTTTCCTCAGAGAAGCTAAAAATTGATAGCATCTCACAGCGAAACAAATCCGTGGAAATATCTGCATCTTTGATACCTGAGAGTACTCTCCAGATATAATGAAGGGGTTCAGATATTGAAAGCGAACTACTTTGCTCCTTAGTATGTTTTACCGTAAAAAAAGGTTGTTGGCCAACCCCATTTAGGTGGTAGGTGCATTTTGAGCATTTCCATCAGTTCAGGACTGAATTTTTTTCGGGGAAAAAGTGCACTTGTAGTAAGTTGGTAGTCCTGATCGGAAATCTAAAGAAATTTTGAGCCTATTTTGCCCCCTAGTATGTTTTACCGTAAAACTGTGTTGATCCATCGCGACTGGCGGGCAGTGTATATCACTTTGGCCAACCCCATTCATATGGCAGGTGCATTAAGAGCATTTCCATCAGTCCTGAGATTTTCATCATTCTACCTCGATTATTACGGAAGATTCGGGGGTGTTTCCATAAGTGAGACACACTGTATATATACAGGGTGGCCCATTAGTGTGAAGAAGCACAGTATCTCGCCTATAATGAGGAGTATGATAAAATGTTTCAGATAAAAGATATATGGTTTGTTTAATTGTTTACAACGGGGCAATACAAATCATCATTTTTCAATATCTCTATCTCTATGAAACAGTTTCTTTAATAAATAAAACACGTTGTCTGTTATTCTATGACCGTTTACCTGCGTGTGTATGATTCAAATAGAAGATGATGAAATATATAGAATCAGAACCTGACAACAATGTTTTGTTTTAATGCAATAATATTTCTAAGAATGCAGTGCCTACTATTATGGAATTTCAGTATAGCATGTTATAACCAATATATGAACTTATTCTTTTATATTCAAGGTCAAGCCGATGTTATTTGTTAAGGTTTTCAAAAAGTATTTTATCAAATATATCATTACATTCTTTTGGCTGAATTCAAAGACTTCAGTTTAAAGGATTCCCTTTATCCAGTAATTTTCGAATACGTGTTTGACAAAAGCATTCAAATCTTCCATACTCTGGTAGCTTAGGTGTGCTACAGGGTTCTAACTTTAGACTCTTTGTTATACATATTTTTTTGAAAACGATCTATGCCAAAGCATAAATGTTCTAATTTTTTTTTGTTGATGATTCAAAACTTTACAGCAAAATTTAATCTATTTCGGACGTTAACATTTGTTGGTTCATGCTTGGTGCTTGGGAAACAAATTATATTTGAATATCCAAAAAAGGGACCTTGTACAAATGCGCTGAAGGGCATACTATTCTCAATTTATAATCGACAATTCAAACTCACGATTATATACAAAGGAACATATTCAGGGAGGATGACAAATCCCCCAGAGAAAAACACCATTGGGCTGTTTTCATTCCATATGATGCATATCAATTTTTCATTTATTATGGGGATTCTTTGAAGTTTCCTTTCGCACAGGAGCACACCCTGAATTTGTGTGTATAATTCACGTATATTCACAAATCACTGAAATTTAAATCGACAGTTCAAACACATTCTTTTGTAAAGGCGATGACATCTTCTCCTATGAAGACGTCATTATGAGAACGATAAAAAACTCAATCATCGAATCAAAGATAAACTTGTAATTCAACACCAGAAAGCGCTGTTTGGGTCGAAATAGTGCTGTCTGGTGGGTTCATCCCGTTTCTTTGTATTGTAACAAATTAATGAATTGACTGTCTTAAACAAATTTATTTCCAACAATATTTCACTAATCACAAACTAATATATTTACAACACTTAGCAACTAACGCTTAATTTATTTTCACTATTTGAATTCCTTGTTTAACCGCTCGATTCACTTTCTGAACTGCCGTCTTGGGTCGGGAAGGCGTGCTTATATAATGTAACGGTCCTTTCTAGAAATCTGTAGTCGGTTCGGTACTCGACTAGAGTTTTACCGGAGGTTGTCGACTGCATTCTTTCGCGGTGATGTCATGAGTGTGTCACATGATTCGGCCGGCGTACAGGGGCGGCTTCAGATTCGTTACAGTATTCAAATAATTACAGAATCACATGACAAAATCTCAACTCCAACGTCTACTAGTTGAATAGATGAGATAATTAAATTATATTAACCATGAATGCAATATGTAAATAGAGTATATGATTTGACAAACTAGAAAAATTCGAATTCCTAATCCTCTTCCCAATCATATCGATCATTCAGACTAGGGCTTGAACCACCGACCAACACGGCAGTCAATTCGAGTGAGTGAACAAAGCACCCACGTCGAACCGCCTGGCTACCGACCGACTCTATAAATTCATGTTTGTTGACGAAAAAAGTAACGGTGGATGTTTTTGATATAACAAATTATTGAAATGAAAGAATATCCCAGCATTTGTTGTTTACTTGAAATCTGCAGAAGCCCCTGCACAAATACGAAGTGGAACTATTCATCAACTAGTCAAATATGTTTTTAAAAGATGTTGTGAAAACTTTATAGTTTTCGACTTTGTTATTTCATTCAACTCAAAAATATAAAAATCATCAAGTTCCTCGGAATTCAAAAACAAGAGACCGAAACAATATATAAGCCATTTACCGGCATCGAAACTTTCATTCTTGTATTGTAGAGTAAGTAAACATGGAATTTACATCTTTTAAAATTTACATTATTCCGACTTCTGCATATCTTCATCTAATTTGATTACACCAGAGTTTGTACCAAAATAAGCCACAAATGACCCTAATTCTCTTGTGGTAAGATGAGCTCCATCTTTGAAAATGTCAGTTTCAAAATGCTATATTACCACTATGCTTCCACTATGACAACAAATTATCAAGCCAAACAAGGCTTTTATTGAGACCGACAAATTCTAATATTTCCTTTCATTTCAGAAGTAAAAGATCTATGTTGCACATAAGTTCTCAGTGCTTTGCACTTTTCAATGTGGCATTAGTTTTTCCAAAAAGGTCAGTTTACGGCGAAATTCTCAACCAAGGAATACAGTCAATTATCCAAACAGGTCTTCTGAGCAAAATGAAATCAGATGTCGAGTGGGAAATTATGAGGAGTCCAACAGGAAAATTGCTTGCAGTGAGTATAAAATCACTAACTGCACCAATATTTAGATTGCTAACCAATGCTTTCACTCAAATAATGAGTACCGGTTTTTACTAGAAACAGCAGATGAATTTGATTATTACCTAATCAGACATTTTAAAGCTCTTAAAATCAAAATATCTAAAAGACAAAGTCATGCAGTAGTTTGTTATAAAAGGCAGTAGTTATATCAAGAAATAAAGAACCATTCATACAGAACCATATTTTGAGAGAAACATGTTTAATAGATAAAGTTCACTCAATTGTTTCATCATTCTCTGATATATTTCAACCAATTTCTTTTTCATCCGAGAAAAGTAAACGCTGGTCAATAAATTTCAGTATGTAAGTAGAGTTGAAGTAAGCATTTTTTATTATTACTAAAAACTCGCCATATATTCATTAATGTTTCATTCCTTTTACTTTTATTACCGTAATTTGGGGTGACTTCGAACGTGTCCGGCGGTTTCGAACGCTTGGCTGTGTTTACAATTTTCTTCCTCTGGAGCAAAATATTCAAGCACAGTATAGCTTTCTACCGTGATTCAGGTATCAACCACCTATTTTTTGTGAAACAGTCGAGATGATACTTTCGTGAAGTTCAGACGTTTTCAATGGTGAGTATAACATAGATTAATATGTGAATCCCGACGGCTCATTTATACATTTCTCGATACGCCACAAACAAGCTATTGTAATTTTGCTATGTGATCTTGTGCCAACTTTAAAATTGGTGTATATGATCATCCATATGTTGTCGAGAAATCAATTTCACCACGATATTGCAAAAAGTGGTAAAAGTGGATTTCTCAGAAATAATTAAACAAAATGTTTCACTTTCAGTGGGGTCAATTCGAACATGGTACGAAAACACAAAAAAACAGCTTGGCTGTGTGCAGTATGGAAATTATTCCTCGGTTTCTTTGGAAAGGGCAACGACTGCCGTGAAAGAAAGAAGAATGGCATATAGAAGGGCTGCAGAGGTGTATAATAAACCAATTGCTGCACTGTGCAATAAAATTAAAGGAATCCACCCAGCAGTTCCCGGAGGACAAACAGCTCTGGATGATGAAGAAGAACTGAGCTTTTCACGAGGAATACAGAAGGCGGAAAAATGGAGTTCCTTCTCACCAAAGCAGATATCCCAGTTTTGGTCAAACAATTCCTGGAAAGTAGGGGAAAAGAATAAAAATATGCCAAGGATAATATGCTTGGTCTCGATTGGTTTAACAATTTTTTTTGAAGAGGCATCGTTCTTTGAGTGAACGGTTCTACCTGCCTGCCTCAAGAAAAGTTTTGGCACCATATGTCGTCTACAAAGCACTTATATCCCACATGGACAGAAAATGGCCTCGATGATGCTGTCTACAACAGAACTAAGAGCGGCTGGTTCGAAGGAGTTATATACGAAGACTGGTTTGAGAAGATCGCACTGCCATATTTCAAGAAATGTGACGGCAAAAAAATTCTGATCGGAGATAATTTATCCAGTCACCTTTCTATTCAAGTGATAGAATTATGCGAGCAGAATAATACTGAGTTCATCTTTTTACCACCCAATGCAACACATTTACTCCAACCATTAGATGCTGCCTTTTTTGCTCCGTTCAAAAAAATTTGGCAGAAAATTTTGACGGAGTGGAAACAAAAAATTAAGGAGTGCTGCCGAAATCAGAGTTTCCAAAGTTACTGAAGAGACTTCTTGATGAGGCTGGAGTTGATGCTGCAAAAAATGTAATATCAGGATTTAGAACGTGTGGAATAGTTCCTTGCAATCGGGATAGTGTTCTGAAGCAAATACCTTTACCTACTGAAGAACAAATAGCGAGAGGAAAGGCATGTTGATATTGCTTAGCGACGGTCGTTGACATTCGTCAACTTCATGCAACAATCAAGATCTCTAGAAAATGAACAAGCAGTGAGAAGAGGCAAAAAGGTTGATGTGCACCAGGCAAAGGTATAACAGCACGAGACATTAATCATCTAGTTGAAAAAATCCAGCTGAAGAGTTTTTTCTGAAGATGAGTNTCTGAAGATGAGTTAGATCAGCCACATGATTCTATTGTTTTCAATGTGAGACAGAGGAAGACGATGAAAATGTTGCCTCGACTGCTGCATCATCGAACGAAAATTTAGAAGGCCCTATTCAGAATTTGAGGATAGATGACTTCGTCCTGATTAAGTTTGTCACAAAAATAAGGATCAATATTATCTTGGCAAAATTACGAACATTTTCAATCAGACTGATCTCATTTTGATAGATTTTCTGACACAAAACACTGAATTATTTTCACTACTCGGATGTTAGGGACAAGTCTTTGGTGAATTCAGAGGACGTTATAATGGGGCTGAAACCACCAACGGACCTCAGAAGGAACAGGTGGTCATTTAAGTATTTACCAAAATAAAATATTATTAAGTTTTATGTACCCATTTATATTTTTGATATTTTAAATAATTTTTCTGGTCATTTGAGAAATTCATATTATTGAGCCAGTTGAGCTCATATTTGGCTTATTGACTTTTTCCTAATTGAAATTGTTCGAATCCCTTTCAAGGACTGAAATTCGATTTTTCATGTATATTAGAGCTCTATTCAAATTGACCCCACACACACAGGGGTAAATTCGAATGACTTTCACAAATAAAAAAATATTTTCATATATATACCTATTTCGAACGAACTTTCTCTCTAAGTCAAAAGGTTGGAATTTTTTCGATGTCCCGCATGATAGTTATATTCAAAATACATCGAAAAGGCGTTCGAATTCAACACAAATTACGGTACCTTAAACCTGGGACTTGAATTTAAAACTGCTGAACAAATCTGACGTTATTAGAAAAAAAGTGTTTTGTTACTCATCTTATTTCAGGCCAACTCCAGGACAACTGGTCTCAAAATTCTTAGTTACGAAGATAGAGCTTTGACGCTAGAAGACACCCAAGGAATGTTCTTACTCCTGGGTGCTGGATTTTTAATTGGAGCTGCTGCTTTAACATCAGAGTGGTTTGGAGGTTGCTTGAAATTATTCAAAAGAAAATCTAGACCTAGCACCGATTCATCTATAGCAAGCAATCCTAGAATACAGACTGGACGAAATCGTAGAAACTGAATACAAATTTCTAATTAATCCTGAACGGAAGGTCATTAACAATAGTGACAAGGGTTTATAATTGGATAAAAACAATATTTTTGAACATATATACATTATTATGAACAAACTAAGAAATGAACCTCACGAAGAGAACTTGTAAGATTAACTCAACATCAAAATCCGAACATTCAACTTTTTTTTCGTTT
>NW_019296337.1:0-12232 GCF_000500325.1 Leptinotarsa decemlineata | reverse complement strand
ATCTGACGAGAAACGTAAATTTCTAGACATGATCAACTTCATGAATCTCCTTTGTAATATCTCTAACGGATTGAGGTGTACACGCAGAGCTGATCCCCATGCTGTTTGTTATACCATATCTCAAATGGCTCTCTACTAGGGAACTACGTAATTGATTAAGTTCTTTGTGAGGTAAGTAATTTTTCAAGGAACGGAAGTTGTGAAGCATTGTTTGCAGTTTTGTATTGCATATTTTATAAGAGAGTCCTACCTTAAGTTTCTATCTATGTAAATGCCCAAGTATTTGATTTCTTTCAGGAAATCTATTTTTATTATTTTTCCTTGTTCGTCGACATCAAGAGTTTCAAATGGACAATAATTGGATAGATTGCAGCTAAAAGGAAGAAAATTTGTTTTTTCCAGATTCACTGTCAGGAGCCTTCGGTCAAACCATTTTTTCAGCAAGTGGGAATCTGTTTCTACGTTCTTTTTCAAATCAAGCCAATTGTCTGCCTCATAGAATATCGCAGTATCGTCTGCGTAGCCACTTATTTTCCCAACGCTGTCTAAATTGAAAAATTCATTTAGATATAAATTGAAAAACAGAGGACCCAGTACCGTACCTTGTGGGACTCCACATTCTATTTGTTTTTGATTGCTAATTGTATCTGCAATTCGCACAACTTGCATTCTATTTCGAAGATAGCTTTCAAAAATCGTTTGGTAGTTCCCTCTGATACCATTATTTTCTAAAGTTTGTAGGAGTAGTTGATGATCGACAGTATCGAAAGCCTTCGTTAGGTCTATAAATATACATAGAGAAGGTTTAACTTTCTCCAAGTATTTATGTATCAATTCTGTCAGTTCAAGAATCGCGTCTTCGGTTGAGGTTTTTTCTTTAAAGCCAATTGTCTATCTGAAATCAATTCGTATTTGGTTATAAATGAGTTTATTCTTTTCTTTAGCAATTTTTAGAAAATTTTTGACAGATATGGGTGATAAGCAAGATTGGTCTATAGTTTGTGATTTCAGTTTCATCTCTTTTTTTATGGATAGGAGTCACTACTGCTTCAATTTCGTCTTTTTCTACCGCCTTTTTGTTTTTAAGGTCGCAGATTAAAGCGTTTACTTCATTTTTATCACTTAGGCTTAAGACAAAAGAGTTTGGTAAAATGTTTGGATGAAAAACGAGGTTATAATTTTGTTATTTTATTTTCATTTGCCAATTTCTTTCCAATATCTACGAAATTATCGTTGAATTCATTGGCTATGTCTCTGTTGTTTGTTAGAAGTACTCCCTGATCATTTTTTATTGGTCCAATTGTGGTTGATTTAGGTTTAGTGCCGGTGATTTCTTCCACAATATTCCATACTTGTTTGGTATTTGGTTTTTTGTATTCTATTTTGTTCTTATAGTAATTTTGCTTGGTGGTTTTTATCAAATTGGTGACTTTGTTTCTCAAACTTTTGTAACGGTTTTTAATAGAATGCTGTCAGGGTATTTGAGACTAGTTTTGAATAAACATTTTTTTTCGTTAATCATTTTCAGTAAAGAGTTTGTTAACCATGGTGCAACTTTGGTATTTTTCCTAAATCTCTTTTTCAGATTGGTACAATTATTTAAAATGTCACACTATCATCCTCACTAGTAGATATCCGATGTTAACCCGAAAAACACTTGTCTTATCAGCTCTTCAGTACCAAATCTCGATAACATTTAAGAAAAAACACTCAATTCATTCATAAAATTACAACTTTATGTCGTCGATGACATGACATTCATTCGCTTATTCGATTAAATCCCAGCCATACGAATCTTTTTTAAATTGAAAGCGGTGTACCATTTAGGATGATAGTGTTCCATGTAACTATAATTTTGTATCGTAACGTAACAAACAAATGTTCAGATTACAAACTGAATAGGAAACTGTGATTCTCATTCAATTCAATGTCCATTTGAAGGTAGTTGTTTCGAGAGTATTTTTTTGTTTCATGTAATTAAATATTCATGTGAAAGTAGTTGTTTTTGGAAGGTTCTTTCTTTCAGTTTGATCTGAAATTAACTTGTTTGTATGATCTAGACATCTTCGTGGATAGGTTATTTAGAAATTATTTGCTTTCTGTCTTCCTTTCAAAGTTCATTGTATAGTTATGAAGGAGTAAAAGCCAAACAGTTTTTTTCTATATATTGTAGTATGACCGTTTTTATCAATTTCTAATACATTTTCATTACCAAGTTCGTAATCAATCTGTATATGGCTTTGTACCTAATATTTTGATTCAAGGCCCTCAAGTTCATTTATTGAGCAACTACTGCATTCAACTCTGCAAACATAGTAATAGGAATATTAATGATTATAATTTATTAAATTGGAATAGCCAAGAAAAAACATACAATAGAGATATATCAAGTTCACATTCAGAGATTTGGAATACAAAGACTCGCCAAAGACTCGATATCGAAAAACATTTTTTTATTTCCTAATTCATTTGGTGATTTATTGAACGCGCGTAAGCCATTATTAGTATGAGAGCAGTGGCATTTTTAAGTAGGTAAATGGAATTGATTTTAGGCACAAGCGTTGACTTGATGTTCATCAGAATTCTTCACAGAACTATCCCTATTCTTGAAAATACGAAGACACCATTTAGAAATATACAGTGTCATCCCCAAAGTATGCACCATATGGAAAACGTATTTATTAACGATTTTTCGATAAAAAGTTATTCTTGATAAAAGTTTGTGCATCCCCCAAAACTGAAAATGCACAAACAAAATACAGTAAATCACACTTAATATACGAGGAGCCTTTAAATATTTGATTTTGAGACAAGATTAAAGTACTCTTATTTTGAAAAATCTAGGAAAATGTTATTCAGAAAAGTTGTTCAGCATTGAAAAATACATCTAGATTTGAAGTTATGGCCATCTTAGTGGAGCTTTATTTTTTACCCATTTTATTAATGTGGACTACGAACAAAAAAAATTGCCAAAACGATAAATAGACAGCATCCTGTATACGATGGTTTATTTCGAAAGTCTGCAATATTGCAAATTACATAACCGAGGTCTTAACCACGGTCAATTTTTTTGAATAGTAGACTAGCTCAAGGGTTGAGCTGCCGTTTAAGCGCTGGAAGTTTCTCTCGTCATTGTGCAATAAATGATCTAATCAAAAGGGCTCCAACTTCAGCAAAAATTCCTGCGATTTTAGAACCCATAGGTACAAATCGAGACGACGGAAACCGGCCGATTGGTATGACACTTTTTCCATGGAAAAACGGTAAATATGTTGTGTGGGACTTAACTTGTGTATATGCATTAGAAACTTGCTATCTTTCTGCTACTTCTGTGAAAGCCAGTGCTGCTGCCTCTTTAGAAGAAAGTTCGAAACTACGGAAATATCAGAAATTAGGAAATGATTATATTTTTCGCCCAATAGTTGTTGACACTTTTGGTGTTTTTGGCTCTGAAGCATTATCTTTCATCAACGAAATTGGAAAAAAGGTAACCGATGAAACTCACGAACCAAGAGCCACATCTTTTCTAATTCAAAAAATCAGTACAGCCATTCAAAGCGGAAATGCGGCTTCGTTTTTTGGCACTCTTCCTGATTCTAAAAAACTTGATGGAATTCACATGTTTCCTGAAAATCAACTTTGTAAAGAAAAGAAAGGAAGTAATAAACCACTTCATGGAATTAAAACAAAGGCAAATGGAAAATATATTTTATCTCAGCAAAATTCTGAAATGATTTTCAAAGATATTTTGAATTGTCCAGTAATAAATTTTTCAATCAAAATCCTTGGGCTAAATGGGCTGGAAAATATTGGCCACATCTGTTTCATGAACAGCGTAATCCAATGTTTATCAAACACGTGATGGTTATTGGAATATTTGAAAAAGGATGAATTCATGAAAGATATAAATACTAGTATTTCTAGGACGGAGGGTGCTTCAATCAAAGCGTTTGCAGAAGTCATAAAATAATTGTGGTTAGAAGATTCACTTGATATAGAGTAATGAATAGTCTCCTTAAAAAAAATCAGATTCATAGTTTTACTCGTCGATTCATGGGTAAAGCCCATCAAAACGCCCAGGAGTTCCTTCGTTATCTTCCAGAAGGTTCACGTGAAGATGTTAATAGAATTAATGAGTAACCTAAACCGATCATAACAGAGATTGACAAAAAATTGAGCGACAGGGGAAAAGCACAAGAGACATGGCTCACATATTTGAGAATGCATAACTCTAAGATTGTCGATAATTTCGTTGGTCAATTGAAATCCACGATGAAGTTCACACACTGTGGATACTCATGAGTAACCTTTGATCCTTTCTGGGATTTGTCTCTATTCATACCACAGAGAACTGACGAATTGAGATTGTGACAAACTCTGTAGATCTCGCGACTTTTGGGTTTCAAGAAAAAGCAGAGATGTTATATAAACTTCGTTTTAAAATAATTTGCTCACCTACAATTTATCAAATGTAGAAAAACTTCCTAAATTCATGCGCTCTGTCAGAGAACGCACAGATTGTGCGTTCAAGTCTCTTTCTACATTTGGCAAACTATACCTATAGACAAGTCCTTAAGTTCAACAGAAAATTACTGATGGATTGTTACAACCAATAGAAACGAGCAAACTTTTCGAATGGACTAATAGGTGCATTCATGAGAACAAATCGATGAACCCATCGTAGTACAGAAGTGCAGAAGCAAGGTCGTAGCCAGGGGGGGATCAAGGGAGATTGATCTCCCCCCCCCCCCGAAAGTTCTACAAGCAACGGTCATCCAAAAATTATATCGAATACAACGATTGGCTTGTTGTTTAAACATCGCAGGAGTCATGAGAATAACACCAACCTCGGCAATGGAATTAATTACTGGTATGTTCCCTCTGGACCTGTACGTTAAGAAGGTTGTGTTAATGGCCATGTTACGATTGCACACGGCTGGTGTAAACCTCGAAGTAGGAATGGGTCAATTGTGGCTGAGCCTATGGCGAGAAGCGCACACTGTGCAACCTCTGCTGCAGGCAACCAGTGATGCAATTGTACCCAGGTTTGTGTTTAATAAACCCTACAAAATACAAATAAAACAGAACACAAAGTCAGATGCTACAAATGCAATACGCATATATACAGACGGCTCAAAAACCAAAGGAGGCTCAGGATGTGGAGTGTACTCCAGATCACTAAGCCTAAGGATTGAGTGGAGAATGGGAAAAATACCAGCGTGGTTCAAACAGAATTGGCTGGTATCTCAATCGCCACAAAACAAATAACCAGGAAAGGAATTTCTGGCAAAAAAATAACAATCTGCACTGATAGCAGACAAGCCACATTAGCCTAGAACAGACAACCTGTTACCTCAGGGCTAGTACTAGAGTGCCACCAAGATTCAGCCAAAGTCTCGGTAGATAATAACATTATCCTGAGGTGGATTAGAGGGCACGACAGGAGTAGAGGTAATCTCATTGCCGACTCTTCAGCCAAGGAAGCGGCTGGACTAAGAATTTTAGGACCCAGTGGCACCTTCGGCCTGATGATTTCGAAAATTGCAGAACTAGCCAAACGTTACACCCATGCTCAATCCTTAAAGAGATGGGATGAAATCAAAGGATGCACTCTTGCCAGGATCACCCTGGGCGTCCCTGAGAAGCTGGCGCCGAAGAATTATCTAGCGATGACCAGGAAAAATTTACGCTTAACAGTAGGATTTCTGACTGGCCACTGTCAATTGAGAAAATACCTCCATAATTTGTGGCTAGTGGACACACCTCTATGCAGGATGTGTGAAAAGGAAGATGAAACTGTCAGACATGTCCTATGCGAGTGTCCGGAGTTATCGTCAATAAGAGAGTCTTGGCGAGTCTTGGCCTACACCTGCCGATATAAAGGAGATGTCTACTAGTGACCTATCCACCTTCCTGGAAAAGACAGGATCGACGATGACAACTCCTTGGGAGGATGTACAATAGGTCGCATGTGGCCTAAGTGTTGTAGGCCTACACTCACCCTCTCTACTCTACAGATAGAGATACTATTGGAATTATGAAATCCGTTAGAAATTTTATTAAGTCCTTGGCAAAACGAACCAAGTGCTTGAAAGAGAATATTGAAAAAATCTTTCCCGAAACACAATGGAAAAACCTTACAACAATGTGCGTACAAACTTTCAAAGATCTTGGCGACACTACCTGTTTCCACATATACCCCTGAAAGGACTTTCTCTTCTCTGAAACGCCTCAAAACTTATTTAAGAAACTCCACAAGCCAGGAACGACTAAACGGTTTGGCGTTAATGTCAATCAACCGTAGAATTGACATCGATATCGAGGAGGTAATTGGTTTGTTTTTATGCAAAGAAAGCTATAAACTAAATTTGATTTTGTAAAAAGATGTTAATATTTCTGTAATGTTTTTCTGATAAATATATGATCATGTAACACAATTTTCTTTCTTTCGTTATTTTTATATTTCATGGTTTTCTACTGTTCACTGTTCCACTGTTCACTGTTCCACCCCGAAAGTGTTTTCTGGCTACGGTCTTGTGCAGAAGAGCCACATACTATTATTGTTTACTTCTTAGACCCACTTTAATCGCGATGACGCCATCTATGGGATCGAAAGAGAACTCAATTCTCAAATATCAAAGATAAACGACGTTCCTCAAGGCGGTCAGTTGCAAAGCCTAGCTTCGATATCGACCGCCGATGAGATTGGTTCTTTCTCTTTCACTGCTACTTTCACTGCGAGACAACTAGTTGTTAACTAGAGCCCAAACATAACGCATTTGCGATTCAACAAAAGACAGTGCTGTTCCAACCCGCTATCGGTCACACCAGTGGTGCTAGGCTGAACCACGAATGCATTACTTGACTCAACTGTTCTTAAAGCAGAAGCTTAAGTGATTGAGGGCGATGACATATTTTCTTACGAAGACGCTATATATGGGATCGATCCCATGCATGTGTGTTTCCGCCTAGCACTACTGCTGAGACCTATTCCGGGTCAAAACAGCACTGTCTGTTGTTGAAATATGAATGCATTGTGTTTGGACAAATTCTGCTGGATGAACTTGATCATAACGATTTCAAGAAGAAGAAGAACTTTATTTCCAGATAGGCAAGCCTAATATCAACATAATTAATGTACTTTATCTAAGCATAATACATAAATATCAAAATAAATTAGTCTATTATAACCAAGTAACAGAAAATCACAAAAAAGGAGAAAAAAACTATATCGCACATATTCAATATAGGATACACGTTTACATATTTACTTATATATTCAATCAAAACAAAGTCTTAGTTATTATTATATTTTAAATATAAAGTAGCTTTAATTCAGTTTTTTGTTATCAATGTTACTAAGCCCCTCTTGAATAGACGGAAAGAAGAAGAATTTTTTATATTATTTGGCAGTTTATTAAAACTGTCCAGACCTTTGTAAAATAACGATTTCATACTGCTTCGTGAATTTGTCCTTGGGATGTGAAAATTGGTATTCGATCTAGTATCATGATGATGTACTTCACTTTTTATGATTAAAAGGTTTACTAAGTATGTTGGTTGCAATTTATTTCAGTTTCGTTAATTTTAAATTTGTTTCTTCCAATTTTATTTTGTTTATACTTTGTTGTAATGATCATCGCCTTAGTTTTAGTTATATTAAGTTTCAGTTTATTTATTCCAAGGTACAGCTCAATATTTTTCAATGAATTATTCATCTTTTCAATGCGACTTGCTAGGTTTTGTCGTAGGTATATATTAATGTATCATCTGCAAATAAGGTAATCACATGATCACCGTCTACGTAATTGATATCGTTTATATAATTAGAAATGGTAAAGGTCCTAATATACTACCTTGTCGAACTCCAAAATCATTCACTAACTCTTGTAAGTAGCACCTATTAATTTTTGTTATTTGACTCCTCGAACTGAGATAACTTTTCATCCACAACGTAATTATCTTTATCAATTTTTTCTTTCCAATTTGTTACTGTGAACTGTAAGGCAGTCTCACACGAATGGGAATTGGTTTGCGGTGGTTTACGTCTTACTTGGAGAATCGCTATCAGTTGATAAAAACTGACCACTATTCACGGATTGGAACTCCTAGGTGCGGTGTGCCCCGGGGTTTAGTATTGGGCCCTATTTAATTTTTATTATACCAACAATATTTCCAATTTGAATATATCTGGGAAGTTCACGTTATCTGCAGATGGTACCACTTCATTTTAGTACAATATTGATGAAACTTCTTTACAGAATGACATATAATATGATCTTGAAATAATAAGAACCTGGTTTGTCAATAACCTCGTACTCAATATCCACAAAACTGATTTGTTAACATTTAGATGTGACTTAGAGACTGTAATGGTTGATTCAACTAATACTAACAAATTATGAATGAACTGATCCGTTACTTGATGAACATTAATAGCACTATCCATAATAATAATTAAACGCTACGGTGTTAGCGAAACGCACCTAGAAAAAAAAATGTTTGGGAAAATGGATAGTAATTATTGAGAAGTCTCCCTGCACAAAATTCTCAGATCTTCATATTCATCATAGCTTGAAATTCAATTAACATGTTGGAAAACTGTCCAAAAAATCATCTTCTGGATGCTATGTGATTGGGATCATAAATAAAGAACTGGGTTTTGCAGCCGCAAAATGTGCTTACCATGCATTAATTGAATCGCATAGAGATTATGCAATCGTTTTTTGGGGTACATGCAATAAGAGCTTAATGAAGACGATCCAGTAGTGCAAAAGAAGCCTTTCGACAATGAAGTATATTCTGATTCTGTTTACAATTAGTTGCCTTGCATTGAAATTTACAGTAAAAGACAAAGGACGAATATCGTCGGCGGTCGGTTTCGAAGTTTGGCCTAGGAACTGACCGCCTTGGGGAGCCTCGTTTTTCTTTGATATTCCAAGACTTAGTTCTCTGTCGATCCCATAGTTGTCATCTTCGTAAAAGTAGAGGGTATCGGCCTCACGGGAAATTACGACTTGAAACTTGAAATTTCGACTATAATCTCGAAATTTTCAAGAAACAAATAATAATAATGAGGCCGTCCTGCGCTTCCGTATCGATGAAATCTAGATCTCATCTTATCTGTTTCCTGTATTTTAATTCCATCGTTCACCCCTAGTCCTGGCGACTCGGGCGCAAGGTCTGCAGCATAGACCACCATGAGGAATTGAATAATGATGGATGGTGTTGTATACTAAAAACAACGCCAATACTCTCGTTTTCAATAAGGTACAATCTTTGTATGCACAATGGCTCCCAAGTTTGTCGTTCGTTAATTCTCTGACAAAGTTCAATTGACCATGATACTAGCGGCGTTGCCAGGATATCTGGCAATTTTAACAATTCAATCTATGTATTTTAATGATGAAAATGTTTAACTCTGATTTCCAAAATTATTCATATCAGTACCGTGGGGTAATTCACATGTCATCAGGAGATATGAGATACATTTAATAGGTAGTTGAAACTGAATACCTCTGAAATAAAATTAAAAACTATGAAAACACAATGTCCGATGCTGGTTTCGATCAGTAAGATGCTCTAATCACATTATCATAACTACTCAATCAACTGTACATACAAAAAGTACCTATAAATACATAGTAGTTTTCTCAGTTTACAATGCAATGTATACAAATTGTTGATCCCAATTGATAGAGGTTACTAATTGGTTAACAAATAGTTTTAAGAACAGTTATCTAGCAGAATTATGGTCTTCCAACAGGGACTTCAGAACTTTGACAATTGATAACGGCTATTTTGTTGAAGCTACATCTGTCAAATTAGTTGTCCTTTATTCAGTCTGTTTTACCAAATCATCATGGACGGATATAGCATTCAACAACACGTGCAAATAATAAAATTGGTTTGAATCGTACCTCTCAGACCGAAGTCAAATGGTAAGAAAATCGGAACTCTCAGAAAGCAGGGCAATCACATCTGATGTGCCACAGGGTTCTTTGTTGGGTCCAGTTCTATTTTTGTTGTATATTAATGATTTGACTATGATAGATATATCTGGCAGCTTTACTCTATTTGCGGATGATACAACACTATTGTGGAAGAAAAAAACCCAGAAGAGCTACATAAAAAGATATCATCTGATTAAGGAAAGGTGAAAAATTGGTATGATGCTAATTTGTTATTCTTGAATATCTCCAAAACAAATATAATAACATTTGAATGTCTGCTAAATGAACTGTAAATAGACAATGATATCTTGGAAAACAAATTGAACACCAAATTTCTTGGTGTCTATATTGATAGTAGGCTCAAATTTGATGAACACGTCAGTCAACTCAAGAGTAATATCTCCTCCGGATGTTATGCGGTGAGGGTGGTTTCTAACGAGCTGGGTTTTCACACAGCAAAAACGGTTTACTACGCTTTAATTTAAACCCAAATAAGATATGGAATACCATTTTGGGAAACATGCAGTGTAACCCTTCTCTCATCTGTGTTGATATTACAGAAAAGGGCAGTAATAAGATGTCTCTGTAAAGTCAAACCTAGGGAATCATGCAGAAGATTTTAACCGTCGTTGCACTGTTCATTCTTGAAACTGTATGTTTGGTGCACAAACATAAAACGGAGTTTGACTTTGTCTTTTCTCCTTATGCTACTCGTAATAGCATATTTAATATAAGACTTCCTATACCTAACTCAACAATAATCAAGGATTCCATTTTTTATAATGGTGGAAAATTATTCAATCACTTACCAGTAGATATAAGGTCTCCAAATCTGACCAAACTTCAATTCAAGAAAGCAGTTAGAAATTTGTTAGCTGATGGATCATATTATAGCTTGCAAGAGTATTTTAATGAATCATTTTAAAAGTGTATTCCATTTTAAATGTATTTTTATTGTATTTGTACCTGTTTTATTCAAATCTTTATCAATTGCCAGTTTTTATTTATACACCATTAGTTATGCTTATATTTATACCTACAAAACTTTGTCGATGGAATACAAAATCTTCTGACAATAAAGTATATTTTGATTTGATTTGATTTGATCAAAATGGGTGTTCTGTTCGGACCACGTATCGCATGCTTCGTCCATTTTATTCGCCATGTGGTAGATAAATTTGGGTCCACTGATTCGATAAACGATCGACCAACAACCTTACGATGAAGAAACGCAAAATCTGCTGAAACATCGCCGCTGTCTGTGAGAGTATGCAGGAGAATCCGAGGCAGTCGAATTCGCGTCACTCTCGAGAAAACAGTTGACCACAACTTGGCAATTTTACGTCGTGACTTAGGTTTGCACGCACAAAATTCAACTGACCCAGGAACTGAACGTAAACGATCATAGACAACGACATGTCTTCGCTTAATGGGCTCAGGAGCAGTAGGCAACTGACCCTAATTTTCATCAGAAGAGCATCTTCAGTGATGAGGCCCATTTCTGGTTGAATGGATACGTGAACAAACAAAATTGTCGAATTTGGGAGGATATCAACCCACATGAGATCCAAGAGTGTCCAATGCATCCCGAGGAAGTCACTGTTTGGTGTGAATTCTGATCATTCAATAGGAAATTTAATTGTTCACCTTTAATAATTTCCAGGGCTTCTAGCAAGTTCAATTGTTATCTTTCGTTTTCTGTTTGTAGTACATCATAATTTATGTCGTAGTTGTGATTGTTTTAAAACATCTGACATATGCATAGGTTGAATTGGTATTTTTCAATTGAAACTTCTTTTGTGTTCGGAAATTCTGGTTTTGAAACTTCTAGATGTTCTTCCAATATACATTTTTGGACACGAGTCTCATTTTAGTTTGTAGACTCCCGATTTGTTGTCTTCGTCGATGTTGGATTTATTGTTTTGATTAAACGGTTTCATTTAGCTTGCCCTGTTTGTTTAGGTCAAATTTAGTAATTGAAGTTTGACTCCCTTCCTGTTTTCAGATTGATCTGATATTTGATACACACATTCAGTTTTGATTACAATACAATTTAATACATTCTTTATCATTGTGAATTGAAAATGGCCGCAGCTAGGAAATGTCGGATTACATATTTTCTCACAACTACCTCTAAATGGGTATCAAATGACAGGCTTGACTAGTAAAATAGTAGTACATTTTGAAAAAGATGCAAATTCAAGATGGCCGCAGCTACAAAATGACGGATTACATATTACCTTGCTGAGGCACTATATGAACTAACGAGAATAAAGATT